>APFE030891006.1:1934-105412 GCA_000404065.3 Pinus taeda
GCAACAAAGGCATCCCCTTGAAGCCAAAACAACTCTGATACCAAATGTAGGTTTTAACCCCATACAGAAATTACCTGCATACGAATTCTAAATCACAGGAAAAAAAATGCGAGAGCATAACACATAAAACACATATACACAGAGATTTCCCACTGGATCTCAAAACCGAGACTACCAGCTTGATTTTTCATTATGTTCCTTTCAATGTTACAATACATATTTATACATGCTGAAGCATCCCATACCATGGACTGAAAACCATTGCGTCCAAAACCATGGACCGAAAACCATCGGGTCGAAAAAACATGTGCGAAAATCATGCACAAAACCATAGGTGGGTCCGTCCAACCTAACATAGGGTCCAAAACCAAAATTTTCTGGGGTGCTGCCCCGGACCCCATAAAGAGGGGTTACAGGTAGCCCTCAAACCCCCTGTTAACTATGTGGAAAGAATATAACACAACCCAACAGTATGCTTCTTGGTTGCCATAATTTTTCTTTCCATTTTTCTTGCTAACCTGAATGCCTTCTCTAATGAATCAAGTTCACAAAGGCGAACATCATGTTGGATATTATCCTTTAAAGACCCTATGAACACATCAATCCTATGCTCCTCTGGAATATCTTTTACCCTTATGTTCAGATTTTGGAACTCCTCAATGTGCTCCATTATTGAACCCTTTTGTTTGAGACTTATCAATTGGCTAAAAAAAGTGTTGCTTTTTATATCCTCATAATGTGCCATCAATTTTTCCGTAAACATTTCCCTAGTGATAAATTGTTTACGAGAGCAAAGCCATTGATACCATACAAACTGATTCGGTTCCAAATATAAAGTTGCATATGTACCTTTTGTGTGTTTTGCACATTATTGAGATCGAAAAATTACTCCATCTGTAATATCCATGTTGCGGGATCCTTGCCATCAAACTTCCTCATATCAATTTTTGGAATATGATGGGTCTTCGATCTCACATTAGATTCTATGAAATGATGATTAACATTTCTTTTGTTCTCATCAGGAGTTTCCTTTACTACCCTTTCACCCTTAGTGACCATTTCTTGTAGCAACTTATTCATATTTATCTTCAAATCTGTCTTCAAATCTTCCATGCCTGTCTTCAAATCTTCCATGTTTGTCTTCAAATCTATCTTCAAAACATCCATCTTAGCTTCCACGTCAATCATCTTAGATTCTACGCCTTTCTTTAAACAGTCCATCTTAGCTTCTACACCTTCCTTTAAACCATCCATCTTAGCTTCTACATCTTTCTTCAAACCATCCATCTTAGATTCTGTTCCTTTTTGTGCAAGGGACAGTTGTTGCACTTGGTCTTGTAATTTTGATATATCATGTTGCATTTCTTCCTCTTCTTCATGAGTCATGCTAGAGCTTTCATGTTTCTTACTAGGTGTTTGCATTTTCTTTCCTCGGGGCATTAGTTACTGATAATAATGCTCTACTATGCCCTTTGAATTCCTTCAAAATAAATTTCAAACCAATCTTAAGCAAAAATTTAAAAGAATCTACACACCTTTTTTTCACTTTGTAGGAGCGCGATATTGCCTCTAATTTATCTCTATACATTCAAATCATCCAATTTTGAAATTCGGACCTGCAGTATCCCTCTGTGTCCTCTTTCCAATGCCACCAGTCTGATCCGAATTGGATTCTCCAAGGAAGAGTTATGCTAAATCTCCCACAGTGACCTAATTATGGACTAGTTCAGTAGGGCGAGCTTGTACGATGTGCCTCGAGTCCCTGTTTCATCTTTTGGCTCTAAAAATATATATACAAGAAACTATAGTCCGTCCTCGTTTTGCACCTTCTTATGAAATTTCAATCTAATTCTCAGAGAAAAAGTTATGATGATTTTCCCCGGGTCACCTGTTTGGAATGTAATTCAAGAGTCTGCAAAAAGACCTACTTCCTTAGATCATATCTTCGCAAATATAGTGCAAAACGCTCTGAAATTCGGACCCAATATTCAGCGCAATGTCTTCTCAAATGGGTTTTTTTAGATTCTGAAACGTCATAGAAAAAAAGTTATTATGAAAATGCCACGATGACCTGTTTGGATCAGCAAAACCCTAGAATCCAAAGATCTGATACCAAATGTTATGAACCAACTCAAGAAAAGATAGATCAACGCCTTAGAATTCAGCCTCTTCAAGGGGGGAACCTCCTTTACATTACATAAATGAACAATTCTTGGATGATACAAATGACAAAACCTCCTTTCTATATATAGGAGTCTAAGGAGTCACAATATAACCCAGCCGACCTAACAATAATAATATAAAGCCACAAAAATAGCAATAGAGGGATTCTATGGGGCACAGTAATAAAAATATGGGGGGAATAGGGGAACAACAATATTAATAAGGGGTACAACTACAATAGTAATGGGGTAATCACTAGTATTATAAGGACCCAACATAGTCCCATGTTGTGTATGCATTAATTCGACACTAGGGAGGACGTGGGTAGTTTGGGGCTTTGTGCCCCTATTTTTTTTGTTGCCTAGGGGACTCCCTTCGCTGGCGTGGGTGCAGTGAGGCTTCTCTACCCTGGAATTTTTATGGATGGGCCAGTTTTGGGAATTCACTATTCACTACCACCATGGGTGGCTTTTTGTGTAGTGTTTTTTCTATGATTCACATTGCGTCTGTCATGGATCCTCTAGACATTTGACCCTATCCTTTCTTCGCCTCCATGTTTCTTGGGTGGCTTCTTCCCAATTTAGAGGCCTATTGGAGCATACCCAGGCATTTCTTATCAGTTGGAGTATCTTTTGGCATTATTTTTACTGGCAAATTAGAGTCCCTTTCGATGTTTATTTCCTATCGGTCATAATATATTTTGATCTTGATCATGCGACCTATTAGAGCATCTCCAAGCGTGTCCAATATGGTCTGAGCATCTTCCAGCTATTATTTTGTTTGCGGGCCTTGCACCTTTTTTTCTTTCAAATTTATTATGGGGTCTAATGAGCTGCAATGTAATGATTCACTGCCTTTTTTCAAGCCATATTATGATCCCTAGAGTTCTTTGGTCGACCTGTGTGCCATACTATCTTGTTTTATCACAGTTTATGTAAAGTTTTATTTTATTTTAATGAAAATGGTTAGTTTTTTCTTTTTGAAAAAAAGAATGACGTTTCTCAAAACTCTTTTAAATAAGATCTCATAGCGATAATACATGTTACATTGAAGATTGATTTTTGTTTTCATTTAAAATGAATTGAAGTTAATTTTAAAGGAGAATGTTGGTTTACTTTTGAGTGGAGGATAAAATAATTAAGATAACCTTGATTTGATTATTGATTACTTTATCCTTATGGTTTAAGTTTTATAGGTCTATGGTATTGGTAATCCATGATATTAAATGTGATGCAATCAATAAAAAATATTTAATAAATTCACAATAAAACCTTAAATATATTAATCATTACCATCTTTTATATAATTAATTTAATATTACTAAAAAAAATTGTTTACCTTATGTATAACAATAGATAACAAAACAAGCCCCAAGAGTTAGCTCAATCGGTCAAATCAAGTGCCTCACCAATGGGAGGTCACAGGGTTGAATCCCGAAATCTCTTGGGGTTAGGTCAGTAAATAGGCCGAGGGGTGTTGATGCCCTTCGGGTGCCGTCCACTCAGTGTTAAAAAACCCTGGACGTAGCGGTTACCCACTGACCTGGGTATCTGTGAACCAGTAAATGAAAAAAAACATTAGATCAAAAAAAAAAATTAAAATCAAACACTAACTAATTCATGGTCAACAATGAATGGATTTCTATGTTGGAATAGATAAATTTTAAAAAATTGATATATCATGACAATTTGTCTAGATTTTGAAGTGGGAAAAAAATGAAACATAACAAAACTATAAGGTTGTCTAATAACACTTTTTAAATTTTAGCTCCAATGATAACGATAACAATATTAGATATTTATGATTATATAAATAATATATTTTTTCAAAGAAACATGAATGAGAATTTTATTAAAAAAGAAAGTTGGGATTCATCCCAAAATCATTACATTTCTTCAATAGTGCGAATATTCTTTGTTGTTTTGAGATTGAGCACAAAGGCTCAATCCAAACCCTCAAATTATCACCCCATGAAACAAAAATATTTAATCCTTTCCAACTGAAATTTTTCTAAAAAATCTCCTAAAATCAATATTCCTTTACACTTCATTTTTTGTGATCTTAATTTAGAATGACTTCTGGTTTTACTTGGTGAAATGTTTTTCTTTTTCTTCCCCACTTTAATCCAATCTACAGTTTATGCTACGTCCAGTGAATCCTTTGATGCACAAACCTTGTTATTTTCCATATCTTCCTGATTTACCCAAGAAGTGGATTTTACAACAATTTCACCTGGGGATAAGGGGGATGCTCATCTTTCACTACAATTTGTTGTTCTTGCACTACTACTGAATTTAATGGGTTCCTACACACTTATTCCTAGGTGATTGTTGATTACTTCGAAGATTCCTCTTTATCAATATTTTCTCACTGGATTTCCTTTGATTCTCCCTCATCTTGAGATTATTTAGTCTTATATATCATCTAATGATTGTATTGAGCTCCCTCCCACCAAATAGATCTCTGATTATTTTTATGGGCATTGTTGTCTTGCAAATGCTTTGGGAAATTTTTTAATACGTCCCCAATTTCATAGAACTCTCTGCGACGAAAAGATACATTCTCGTAATCGATCTTCTAAGTCCACACATAATCGAGCATAGATAAATTAATTTGAGAAGGAAAACCATTGTTGAAATCCATCTCCACACAAACCCTGTTGGACTGCAGCAATAAAACTTCCCTAACGCATTTCCAATAGAGGATAACATTAAGAGAATCCAGAAATGCCGAAGAAGATTCGGAAGCCTAACCCAAATAGGAGCTGAGGAAATAGATGGTAATACCGAATCAAAAGTGGGAGTCCAAGGCTGCAAAAAAAGGTCAGCATTGCCCTAGAACCGAGGCCTAGAATCACAATTTTTTTGCTTGTCTTCGGCATTATCAAAAGAAACAACAAAGAAAACCCGAGCCAAAGGATAAATGGTTAGATCTTCCGACAATAAGATTTTCCACTATTCAGAGATCCACTTGTGTAGATCATACAAATGCATCCAAAACCCATTGAATTTGCATACTAACTATTTATCTAAAAAAAAATCATTATCAAAAGCTTCTTGATTCACAACAATATTGAGGTTTGGAGCTTCTTGAACAGGGATAAGAAAGAATCGGGCTTGCTTGCTGGCTAGCTAGCTGGGGGGTGGGCTGGGAGAATGAAATCGGGATAATAAATATAGATTCCAGTATGGCACTATATCAAGAAAAGGCTTGAGCTGCAATTCTTGCAATATATTTCTTCTCTGAATCTCTAGAATTCAACATGGATTAAGGAACTGCAAAAACCCTAGTTGTCGCTCATCTCATAGATAAATATATTATTATATTAAAAAATTAAAATTTAATTTAAACAAAAATAGAATAATATAATAATAATAATAATAAGAATTTGTATTTATGATTAAATAAATAATGTTATTATATTAAAATTAAAAATTTATATTTAAAAAGATTAAAATAGAAATTGCCAATTTAGTTTATTAACAGTAGTTAAAGGGAATAAATGTTATCCTCCCTTTCAAAAGTTCCATTTCTAAAAGTATTAAATTTAAATATTATTTAGAGATTTGATTCCTCTTATCGCTTGGTAGATCTTAAAACCTGGATAATACATATAGTTCTATATAAGAACTTGGCATTTTCTTTGACATGTTTTATAATAATAAAAAAAAAATAATAAATTAATTTTTTAATGTCATATGCATAACATGTATTAGATAGATAAATAGATATATAACTTAGGAAAAAATGTTTATTGTAAATATTAAACTTTACATGCTTATTAATTAAATTTAAATGTGAAGTTGTGAAATATAATAGTTATGAATATGAATCATAGTTATTTTAATTTATTTTAATGTGATATGCCTATTATGATTTTTTTTTGAAAAAAATGTTTGTAATTTTATTTTGATAAAAACAAATTTAGAATATAACAAATTGAATTGATTGATTTATAATTATTTTTTTATTACTCATTTAATTGAGCCCACATTATGCTTTATTATCATTATTATTTGATTTAATGCCTCATGTTACAACCAATACAACGACTCCATCATACTAAGCTATAGAATTCCTTTCCATACAATAATTTGTATTTCAATATAATAGTATAATGACTATTAATAGTATAATAGTATTATGATATGAGCCCTCCCACCACATATCCTCCTTAAATGCCACATTGTACATGTTCTTTTATAGGACCTCACCTCCCAAGGAGGGTGGCAAAGGCTCCCCAACAACTCTTATTGTTCGACTCTTAAGTGTGGTTTGTATTCTTCACCATATTGCTCCTTCTCTTGGGTAATTTGTTTGTTATTTTTCTGTTCCTCTAACGCCTCATCCCTATGATCTCTCCATCTACCATTACTTCTAATTATTTCATCGTCACCCATGTATGGGAACCCTCTCCAACCCCTCTCAATTTCCTTTCATCCCTAGTGGCCTTTTCTAATAGAGAGGAAGTTTTCTCAAGTTTGTCATTGGTGCAACTTTCCTACCATGACCTTCTAATTAATTTCTTCAACCATAAGCTTATGAAACTTCCCACCCAACTCTAACCAAGCCTTAATGAGCTTGTATTTCCTCTGGTAGTCATGAGTCGCTAATGAGCTCACTGGAAACCTGGAGGAGTTTGCGACACTTCGAGTGGTTCCAAAGCTAGATTTAATGTTGAATCTTTCACTCATAGTGATCCAAGTGGATATTGGTGGCCACTCGTTGATTCCACTTGGACCCCCACTATTGTTTCCTTTATTTTCCTCAATTGTAGCACAAATTACTATTTATGGCAGTTTTTTCGAGTCCTAAACCTTCGCAACCGTTCTGAGGGCCTTAAAGATGTTTTTGGGGAAAACATAGATCTTAAAAATGAGGTACTATGATAGTCAAACAACGATCGTCTGCCAAAGTTATGACCCCAAGAATTTGACGTTCCAGCCAACCCCAAAAGGGCCCACAAGGTTTTGGTACTTCATCTCCTAGGGTTAGGTTTTTGGATATTTTGGGTTTCCCATTATTTCTTAATGATAAAAAGGCCTTTGAACCTCATTGTAACACAATTCAGAAGACATGTAGCCACCACATAGTTTCTCATAAATAAGCTACCATTGCCCAAACTAGTTTATTTCCATTCTACATGTAATATTTTTCAGTACTTCATTATTAATGAATTAGAGTTTTGCTTTCACTCTAGCTCTGTGTTTTTGTTTACATATGTATTTAATTTTTTTCATGCATAAATTTCTATCAGTGGTATCATAGAAGTATGCTCCTCTCTTTTTTTGTGCATGTCCCCAACGAGGTTAGGGTATAAGGAAGCATGTGCCCAACGAGGTCGGGGTATAAGGAATTGGGACTTGAAATGGTTGAAACCTTGCAATACCATCCCCACCAACACTAACAACCTCCTATGGAGAAAGAAAAGAAAGATGAGGGAGTAGGAGAGCATATCATATTGTTTCTTGAAGAATCCCTCAAGCAGTAAATGCATGAGATGATGGACAACTTTGTCCAAGTCCTTCGACAAATGCCCACAAGTGATGCATCTTCATCCAACAGTCACTTTGTAGGTGCCACACCCTTCAAGGTACAAGTGAACTTTGATATCCCTATATTCGAAGGCCAAATAGATGCAGATGTTGTAGATATATGGTTGAATCTACTGGAAGTTTATTTTTCAGTCCATAGTTTCGCTAATAGGGAGAAGATTAATTTTGCACTAATTAAGGCTGCTCCCGATGTTAAGGACTAGTGCGAAACTTATTGCGAGAAAAATGTTTAGGAACCTTATATTCTCAC
Organism: Pinus taeda; assembly: GCA_000404065.3. Classification (NCBI taxonomy): domain Eukaryota; kingdom Viridiplantae; phylum Streptophyta; class Pinopsida; order Pinales; family Pinaceae; genus Pinus; species Pinus taeda. The sequence goes on from APFE030891006.1 coordinate 9,903, forward strand.
AACCACACCCACTTAGAACTCTTTCTAATACACTTTCATGGAAAAATACTACCCCATGGGGAGATATGAGGACAAATACATAGAATGGACCACACTATCACAACAAAGGGATCACGATGTGCATGAGTTCACAAATATTTTCCATAATTTACGCACAAAGATAGGTACCAAAGACTCTAAGATACATGGTGCTCAAGTACCGTGTATGTTTGCAAAAATACATTCAAGAATAAATGGAGTTCCTGGACATCTCCTTGCTTGGTGTAACATACCGATATGATTCCAATATTGAACAAAAAAATAAACAAAAGGAGCGAGACTTTGGATATGTTAATCCAAAGTAGGGAAAAGGAATCCCCAAACCATAAAACAAAGGACAAAGCCAAGGAAGGGTCACCCAAGACAACCCATCAAATCTACAAGCAAAGAAAAACACCACAAAGATGAAGAAGGATAGAAGGAAGTGGTGTGAGTTCCACAAGAGCCCCTGTCACAACACAAGTGAGTGTTTTGCAAACTAGTCGCTAGTGGTAGAGCTGAAGGTTGCGGAGTCAGATGCATGTTCCAAATTTGAGTCAAACCTTGACAAGGGAAATGAAAAAGGGAAGTATATTATTTATGCACATCCCAATGCCACATGTTTCCACCACCAAGGTCCATAATATTGAGCCCAAAGACCCAGAGGAAGGGGAGCATCTCTTCCACTCATAGATGTGTGTGAAAGGGTCAGTGTTTCAGTTAATTGTTGACATCGGGAGACAAAAGAACCTCATCTCAATAGGATTTGTTAAGCGGTTGGGCCTTTTGACCACACCACACCCGTAGCCATACACCAACGGGTGGCTCCACCAAGGACAAGATCTTCGCATCAGTCATCAGTGTCACCTACCTTACAACATCAAACACTTCACAAATGAGGTATTGTGTGACACCTCTCCTCCTAAATTTTGTGATGTATTATTAGGTCAGCCAAACTTGTGGAAGTGCCATGTCGTGTATGAGCCTAGTCTAGATAATGTTATTATTGCTTTGGGTAATAACTTACACAGGATACCAGAGGTAGCCCTGCCTACGGCCATCTCTTTTATCTCTCTTAAGAAATGTAGAAAGATCATATCCCAGACCTGGAAATTTATTTTCTTTCTGATTCACTCTCAAAGTAAATGAAAGATCGTGACCACATACATGGCCCCTATGAACGGTTCCTCCACACATTAGAATAAGGTGGATAAGCTCGTGGAAGAATACAGGGGAATCTTCTCCTCACCTAGAGGGGTACCCTTACACTGTCAGGACAAGAATTTGATCAATCTAACTCCCTGAGCATCTCTACCTAGTGGGCCAATATATCATTGCTCCATTCTAGAAAATGAAGAGATAAAGCGGCATGTCTAGGAGTTGCTATGAAAATGGAACATCCAAACAAGTTCCTCACCTTATGGGAGCCCGATTGTTCTTGTATAAAAGAAGGATGGGACCTAGAGGCTCTGCATCGATTATCAGTTACTAAACAAAATCACTATCAGAAACAGGTCTGGAGGCTCTGCATCAATTATCGAGCACTAAACAAAATCACTATCAAGAACAGGTATCCAATCACATGGATTTACGACCTTCTAGACCAGCTCAAAGGGGCCAAGTATTTAAGAAATGTTGATTTGAAGTCTGGCTATCACTAGGTTCCAATAGAACCCACAGATGTATGGAATACCTCCTTCAAATCCAAGGAAGGTCTTTTTAAATGGTTGGCCATGCCTTTCGGGTTGAAAAATGCCCCTACTAATTTTATGAGGCTGATGGATGACATCTTGGATCCCTTCACCAACTCGTTCATGGTTGTTGATCTGGAATACATCCTCATATTTAGAAAGAGTTTGGAATATCACTTGCAACACATTCAATATGTCCTTCAAATCCTGCGACAACACAAACTATGTTCCAACTTGGAGAAATGCACATTTGGCATGAGTTAGGTTCAATATCTAGGTTACATCATAAATGAGCAAGGTGTGCATGTGGATCTAGCTAATATCCAAGTCATTCAGGATTGGCCAGCCCCAACCACTCTAACAGAGCTTCGCATCTTTTTGGGCCTTGCCAATTTTTATCCGAGGTTCATGTTGGGATTCTCCCATATCACTTGGACTTTGAGTCAAAATACCAAAGGCAGAGCGAAAGAAAATTTTCCAAGTCCAAGTCCCAATAGAAGGTGTTTGTTGAGATAAAGTGTCGCCTTTTCTATGCACATGTACTCACATTACCAAACCTGCAACAACCATTTGAAATTGAGACAAACACCTCTAAATATGCTATTGGTGCAGTCCACACCCAACACAGGCATCTTGTGGCATATCATAGTGAGACATTTTCCAAAACAATTCAAAAGTACCCCACCTATGATAAGGAAATGTATTATATCATGCAGGATTGCCAACAAAGGAAACATCACATTCTAGGGAAGGAGATAGACATCCACACAGATCACTGACCTCTTTAGTTTATATAGACACAAGGGAAGTTACAAAATGATCGTCATCAGAAGTGGTCTTCATATTTGTAACAATTACACTTGAACATTAAATATAAAAAGGGTAGCACCAATAATGTTGCAGATTGCCTCGGTTGGCCCCCACTTGTAGTATTGACTATTGTTCTCAACTCTTGTGGCCATGAGACCTCTAGATGGCTGCAATTGTACACAAATGATCCATATTTTTCTACCACATATGAGATGGTAGTGGATGGAAAGCAAGTTTAATATTTTCCACCTCTAGGACGCATTATTATGCTACCTGGGCCACATTTGTGTTCCTTCAAGCAAGTGCACCAGGATTATTTAGGAGGCGCATTACAATGAGGTCGTGAGACACTTTGGTGTGGAGAAAATTGTGGTCCTACTACATAATTATTTTTATTGGCTAAAACTTCGATAGGATGTTGTAAAATATATCATATCCTACACTACATGTGCCATCTCCAAGCCAACCATCAAGAAGAAATACCTATACACTCCTCTTCCTACTCCCAATTAGCCTTGGGAATCCATATCCATGGACTATCTATTTGGCCTCCCTTCTACCAAGCATGGTAATGATTGTGTATTTGTGGTTGTGGACAAATTTTCTAAGATGGTTATATAAGTGGCATGCAAGAAAAGTATCTGCATAGAGAACACTACCAAAGTCTTCTTTGAACGAGTGTGGGTACATTTTGGGATCCTGTAGACCATTATATCAAATTAGGATAGCACGTTCCTGAGCACATTCTAGTCAAGCCTTTGGACACTATCGGACACCAAGTTCACCAAGTCGACTGCATTCCATCCCCTAATTGATGGACAAAAAGAGGTGTCAACAAGATGATAATGCACATACTCCACATGTACAACTCCAAACATCCATGCGTCTGGGATGAGAACCTTCCCTATATGCAACACAACTAGAACAAAGCTCTCCATAAATCCACTGTATAATCCCTTTTAAGTGGGTCTGACATTTCAACCAGTGTGTCTGATTGATGTTTTCATGCTTCATGCAATTACATAGACATAATCCACACATGTACAATTTGAGGTTGATAAAGAAATTATATTTATTGAACAGATCTAGCACACCCGTCAACAGTTTCATGACATCTTGGAGAAGTCCAATTTCAAGTAAAATTAGTGGCATGATCAACATTGGGTGCCACATAAGTTTCAAGTGGGCAACAAAGTTTGGTTCATTTGTAGAAAGAACTCCTTTCTGGAGCCCATTAAAAGATATGACCACTCCAATATGAGCCTTACACCATCACCAAGGTTGTGGTTGAAAATGATTTGGAGCTCAACGCTCCCCCATTCCTTTGCGTGCACGTAGTGTTCAATGTAGATTTCCTTCGGCCATATTATCCACCATTATTGGACACATCAGACATTGCAGAACAACTAACACCAACATATCTCAACCTAGATTGCATGGAATAGACCACAATTGATTGGATTATGGACACATAGATCATGACCACTTGCTAAAAGCATATCCAATTATATTGGGTTTTCAAAGCTAGCCAACCTGCACCAAGGCAATTGGCTCACCAAGGACCAAGTTTAATAGAAGCTTCTCCCATCTCATGAAGGCACTCAACGCAATGAGGACCATTGCTTTCTAAGGGGGTAGGAATAATCCAGGTGGATATTGGTGGCCACCCGCTAATTCCACTAGGACTCCCACCATTGTTTCTTTTAGTTCCCTTAATTGTAGCACAACTTACTATTTATGGCAGTTTTTCAAGTCATAAACTTCTGGAGTCGTTTTGAGGGCCAAAAATATATTTTTTGGAAAAACGGAGACACTAGAAAAGTGCAAGACCAATTTATCCATATAATTTTGGCCTCTTCTTGGATATCTTATAAATGAGGTATTATAATAGTCAAACGAAGATTGTATGCCAAAGTTACAACCTTGGGAAGTTGATGTTCCAACTAACCCTAATGGGGACCACAAGATTTTGGTGCTTCATCTGCTAGGGTTAATTTTTTGCATGTTTAGGGTTTCCCATTATTTTTAAATGATAAAAATAACTTTGAACCTCATTGTAACACTATAAATAAGGTATGTAGTTGCCACATCTCTTCTTAAAAATAAGCTACCACTGCCCTAACTAGTTTATTTCCATTCTACTTGTAACAATTTTCAGTACTTTGTTATTAATGAATTAAAGTTATATTTCCGTTGTATATTTGTGTTTCTATTTATATTTGTATTTCATTTCGTTCCTGCATAAATATAGTGGTATCAAAGTGGTCTTCTCTTTCTCATTTTTTTTTGTGCATGTCCCCAATGAGGTTAGGTATAAGGATTTGGACTTGAACTGGTTGAACCCTTGCAAGATCGTCCTTGCTGACACCAACGACCTACAATCATGAAAGGAAATAAAGACTAGGGAGTAGGAGATCCTATCAAATTGTTGCTTCAAGAAGCCCTCAAGCAATAAAGGAATGAGATGATGGAAAATTTTACTCCACTGACAATGCATCTTCATCCAGCAATCACTTCTGAGGTGTTTCCCCCTTCAAGGTACAAGTGAATGTTGATATCCCTATATTCAAAGGTAAAATAGATGCATATGTTGTAGATAAATGGTTGAATCAGCTAGAGGGTTATTTTTCAATCCATAGTTTCTTCGATAGGGAGAATATTAATTTTGCACTACTTAAGGTTGCTCCCCATGTCAAGGATATGTGAGAAACTCACTATGAGAAAAAGGCTAATGAATCCTTTTTATTCACAACGACACCCAATTGGAAATCATTCCAAGATGTTTTCAAGGAACAATATCACCCCATGGGGAGGTATGACGATAAATACATACAATGGACCACTCTATGACAACAAAGGGATAAGGATGTGCATGATTTCACAAATATTATTCATACTCTACGCACAAATCTAAGTATAAAAGACTTTAAGCGACATCTGGTGCTCAAGTACTACATTTATCTTCCCTTCTACATTGAGGAAGAAATGGAGTTCCTAGACATATCCTCGCTTGGTGTAGTATATCGATATGCTGCCAAGATTGAACAAAAATTTAAATAGAAGAATACTTTGGATATGTGAATCTCAAGCAGGGAAAAGGAACCCTAAACCACAAAAAAAAGGACAAATGCAAGATGGGGTGACCCAGGACAACCCATTGAATCCACAAAGAAAGAACAACACCACAAAGATGAAGAAAGACACGGGGAAGTGGTGTGAGTTCCACAAGAGCCCCACTCACAACACAAGTGAGTGTCACGCTAAGCAGTCACTAGTGGTCGAGATGAAGGCTTCAAAGTCAAATGTATGTTCCCACTCAGATTAAAACCCTGACAAGGGGAATGAAAAATGGAAGTAGATTATCGATGCAGAGCTTAGCACCACTGTTTCCACCTCCAAAGTCTACAAGACAGAGCTCGAAGACCAGCAGGAAGGGGGGTGTCTCTTGCACTCAAGGATGTGGGTGAAGGTATCATCATTGTAGTTCATTGTCAACAGTGGGAGGAAAAATAAACTCATCTCAGAAAAATTCGTTAACTAGTTGGTCCTTTCAACCAAACCACACCTACAACCATACAACATCGGGTGGCTCCACCAAGGATGAGATCTTCGTGTCAGCCAACATTGTCACATTCCCTACAACATTAAGCCCTTCAAATATGAGGTACTATGTGACATTTCTCCTCTTGAAGTTTGTGATGTATTATTAGGCCAACCGTACTTTTGGAAGCGCCATGTTGTGTATGAGTCTAGGCCTCACACTTTTATTATTATTTTGGGCAATAAGTTATACAAGATACTAGAGGTAGGCTTTTCTACTGCCATCTCTTTGATCTCTTCTAAGACATGTAGTAATATCATCTCCCGGGATGGGAATTTTTTTTATTTTTTTTCTCTCTCAAAGTAAAGGGAAGATCGCGACCACATAAATGGCCTCCAGGAAGGGTTCCTCCACATAGCATAAGTAGGAAGATAAGGACATGAAAGAATACATGGACATCTTCTCCTCACTGAGTGGGACGCCCTTATACTTTCATGTCAATAATTCGATCGATCTAACTCCCAGATCACCTATACCAAATGGGCTGATATATCGTCGCTCCATTTTGGAAAATGACGAGATCAAGCAACAAATCCAAGAGTTGCTGCAAAAAAGACACACCCAACAAAGTTCCTCACCTTGTGGGAGCCTAATTATGCTTGTATAGAAGAAGGATGGGACTTGGAGTCTCTACATTGATTATTGAGCACTAAACAAAATCACTGTCAGGAATAAGTGTCCAATCCCATGGATTTATGACCTTCTAGGCTAGCTCAAGGGGGCGAAGTATTTAAGAAAGATCGATTTAAAGTTTGGTTATCACCAAGTTCCAATACATCCCACAAATGTATGGAAGAGCACCTTCAAATCCAAGGAAGGCCTATTTTAATGGTTTTCCATGCCTTTTGGGTTTACAAATGCCCCTGCTACTTTTATGATGCTAATGGATGACATCTTATGGCCCTTCACCAACTTGTTCATGGTTGTTTATCTAGATAGCATCCTCATATTTAGCAAGAGTTGGGAAGAGCACTTGCAACACATTGGACGAGTCCTTTAAACCCTATGGCAACACAAATTGTGTGCCAACCTGAAGAAATGCATCTTTAGCATGAGCCATGTCCAATATCTAGGTTACATCATAGATGAGCAAAGTGTGCATGTGGATTTGTCTAACATCCATGTCATTCGTGATTGGCCAGACCTGACCACTCTAACAGAGCTTTACAACTTTTTGGGCCTTGCTCATTTTTATTGGAGGCTCGTGTTGGGATTCTCCCATATCACTTGGCCTTTGAGTCAAATTATTAAGGGCAGAGCAAAATCAAAGTTTTTCTGGTTTGATTCCCAACATAAGGCATTCGTTGATTTGAAGCACCACATTTTCTCTACACCTATACTCACATTTCTAGACCTGCAACAACCATTTGAAATTGAGGCAGACACCTTCAACTATGATTTTGGTGTAGTCCTCACCCAATACAAGCATTGGTGGCCTATCATAGTGAGACACTTTCCGATACAATTTTGAATTACAACACCTATGATAAGGAGATGTATTCTATTATGTAGGCCTACCAACAATGGAAACATTACATTCTAGGGGAGGAGATAGTCATCCACATAGATCACCAACCTCTTTAGTTTATATAGACACAAGGGAAGTTGCAGAATGATCACCATCATAATTGTCCTACATATCTGCAATAATTCCACTTGAATATTAAATACAAAAAGGGAAAAACCAATAATGTTGCAAATTGCCTTAGTGGGCCCCAAATTTCAACATTTACTATTGTTCTCAACTCTTTTGGCCAGACGCAAATGTAGAAAAATGATCCAGAGTTCACCACCACATACCAAATGCTAGTGGATGGCAAGTAAGTTCTAGACTTCCACCTCTAAGATGCATTATTATGCTACATGGGCCACCTTTTTGTTCCTTCAAGTGAGCGCGCCAAGCTAATTTGGGAGGCGGACTATAGTCGAGTCAATGGACACTTGCATGTGAAGAAAACTGTGGTCATACTACAAAAATATTTGTATTGGCCAAAACTCCTATAGGATGTTGGAAAATATATCAGATCCTGCACTTCATGTGCCATTTCCATGCCAACCATCAAGAAGAAAGGCCTGTACACTCCTCTTCCTACTCCCAGACAACCATGGGAATCCATCTTCATGGAATATCTAAGTGGCTTCCCTTCTACCAAGCGTGGTAATGACTGTGTATTTGTGGTCGTGGACAAATTTTCTAATATGGTTGTATTGGTGGCCTACAAGAATAGTATCACAGTATAGGACACTTCCAAACTCTTCTTTGAACAAGTGTGGTTACAATTTTGGATCCCGCATACCGTTATATCATATCGAGATAGCCAGTTCCTGAGCACATTTTTTTCGAGCCTATGGACACTATTAGACACCAATCTCACCAAGTTCATTGCATTCCATCCCCATTCTGATGGCCAAACAGAGGTTGTCAACAGGAGGATGGTGCACATACTCCACATGTACAATTTCAAGAATCCACGCATCTGAGATTAGATAATTTCCTTTGTGTAACACAACTTTAACAAAGCTCTCCATAGCTTGACTGGTTGCAGTCCCTTTCAAGTGGGTTTGAGATTTCAACCATTGTATCTGATTGATGATGTCATGCCTTGTGTGACTAGAAAGAAAAAATCCACACATGTATAGTCTGAGGTTGATAAGGAAACTGGGTTTATTGAACACATACATCACATCTGTGAGAAGGTTCACGACACCTTGGAGAAGTCCAATGCCAAGTACAAGTAATAGAATGATCAACATCAGGTCCCAAATACGTTTCAGGTGAATGACAATGTTTGGTTGCATTTGCAAAAAGAACGCCTTACCAGAGCCCATCGGAAGATCCAACTACTCTAATACGGGACTTACACCATCACCAAGGTTGTGGGTGATAACTTTTTCAAGCACAAATTCCCCCATTCCTTGGTTTTCACCCAGTGTTCAATGTGGATTGCCTTTGGTCATACTATCAACCATTCTTGGACACATCAAATATTGAAAAACAACTAACACAAATAGAGCTCAACCCAAACTACATGGAACAGGTCACAACTGATCAAATTATGGACACACAAATCAAGACCACTTGCCAACAACATATCCAATTGTAGCAGGTTGTCAAAGCTAGCCAACTCTCGCACCAAGGAAAGTGGCTCACTAGGGACAAAGTTCAACAGAATGTTCCCCATCTCATGGAGGCACTTAACGCAATGGAGACCATTGCTTCCTAAGGGGTAGGACTAATCCAAGTGTATATAGGTGGCCACCCACCGATTCCAATTGGACCCCCACCATTGTTTCTTTAAATTTCCTTAATTGTAGCACAACTTACTATTTATGGCATTTTTTCGTGTCCTAAACTTCCTTAGCTGTTTTGAGGGCCTAAATGATTTTTTTTTATTTTTTTTTATCTATTTTTATTTATTTTTTATTTATTTATTTATTTATTTGGGAAAATAAGGAGATTGGAAAAGAAAAATACCAATTTATTTGGTATGCCTTCAGCATCCTCTTGGAGATCTTCGAAATGAGGTATTATGATAGTCAAACAAGAATTGTATGCCAAAGTTACGACCCCAGAAAGTTGACATTCGAACTAACCCCAATGGGGCGCACAAGATTTTGGTGCTTCATCTCCAAGTGTTAGGTTTTCGAATGTGTATGGTTTCCCATTGTTTCTTAATGATAAAATGGCCTCCAAGCCTCATTGTAAAATAGTTCAAAAGGCATGTATTTGCCTCATCTCTTCTTGGAGATAAGCTACCATTGCCCGAAATAGTTTATTTCCATTCTGCATGTAACACTTTTCAGTACTTCGTTATTAATGAATTATAATTATGTTTTTGTTGTAGCTCTGTGTTTATGTTTACATATTTATTTCATTTCATTCCTTCATAAATCTAGATAAATGGTATGAGAATGGTTTGTTCTTTCTCTATTTTTCTGTGCATGTCCCCAATGAGGTCATAGTATAAGGAGTTAGGACTTGAATTGGTCTAACCCTTGCAAGACTGTCCCTGCCAACACTGATAGCCTCCCATGGCAAAAGAAAAGAAAGATGAGGGAGCATGATATCCTATCAAACTGTTACTTGAAGAAGTCGTAGAGTGGAAAAGGAACGAGATGATGAACAACTTTTCCCAGATCCTTCTGTGGATGCCCATTGACGACACATCTTCATCTAATAGTCACTTCAGAGGCGTCAACCCCTTCAAGGTACAAGCGAACTTTGATATCCCTATATTCAAAGGTAAAATAGATGTAAATATTATAGATAAATGGTTGAATTTGCTTAAGGGTTACTTTTTAGTCCATAGTTTCTCTGAAGGGGAGAATATTACTTTTGAACTACTTAAGGCCTCTCGCCATGTGAAGGACTAGTGGGAAAATAACTGTGAGAAAAATGCCAAGGAACCCTCTCTGTTCACAATTTCACCCACTTGGAACTCTTTCTAAGACGTTTTCAGGGAACAGTATTACCTCGTGGAGAACTATGAGGAGAAATATATACAATGGACCTATTGACGCCATGATCAACACCCTCCAAAAATTTTCCCGCACTTGAATTTTGGACCCTACTAAGGATCTCACAATTTGTTTCTCTATGGTTACAACATGGTTGATTGATGTTTTGTAAAGAATTCAAGTCTTCTTCTCAACGTTTTAACTACCAAGTCACTTTCTCACACATGCCCAGTCTGTAATGAATTCATAAACACACTTACCTTATGCAAGCTCGAATAGGCATAACACTATCCATTAAGATGGCGTGGATGCAATGTTCAACTCATGTCGACAATTAATGTGTACTTTCATTAACAATTTCCCACACTTTGATTGCAATTTTACTTTTAATTCGATGATTTTTCCCAACTTTTGCATTCGCACACCTTTTCCTACACAGGCATCAATTTCATGTTGATAATTGTTGCTTTTTCTTGCTTCCACTTAAATAGGTGTCTTTTTCATGTTATCTTCACTCTAGCATGTGTTTCTTTCAATGTCATTCGTATTTTGTAAGTTTCGTATTCATGTGATGAGCATCACCTATTCATGAGCCTAATTAACATATCTTTTCCTCCCATACTTGTGCACTATGTATTTTCTACGGTCTCCTCCCTCTTATAGTGCATTAGTACCTCCTAGGATAAGTGACCAATCCCTTGCTACCTCCCTCAATGAAAAGTTCATTCTAGATGAACAAGAAACCATTGTTGCACAAAATTGCACCCTCCTAATCTTGAGCGCACTTTGAAACAACAAGGAACACTTCAAAACAACAAGTACCTTCTCTCACTTCAAAAGTGCACTTTAGAAAAATGAAGCCCACTTCGGAACAAAAAAGTGCACTTCCAAAAATAAAGGATCCTCTGTTTCTTAAAAAATGTGTGGAGCACTCACGAAGCACAAAACCTTAGGGCACATGATGCACTCATGAAGCATGAATCCTTAGGGCGCATGATGCAGTCATGAATCATGAAGCCTTCATCCTTCTCTTAGGGCACATGGTGCACTCTTGAAGCATTTAGCCTCCATCCTTCTCTCTTCCCTTAGGGTGCATGTGCAATCACGAAGCACAAAGCCTTATGGCGCATGGCACACTCACAGAGCATGAAACCTTAGGGCAAATAACACACTCACAAAGTTCTAAGCTACATCCTTCCCTTAGGGTACATGGTGCACTCTTGAAGCATGAAGCCTTCATCTTTCCCTCTTCTCTTAGGGTGCATGGTGCAGTCACGAAGCCTAAAGCCTTCATTTGAGTGTACTCCTTTGACTTGAAGAACTATGCCCTCCTAGTTCCTCTTAAGTGCACAAGTGCACTGGGAAGGCTTGAAGCCTGGTCCCTTGTTCCTTCAATGTGCACCCTTGCACGTACCTTTGTCCCTTGAGCACACTATTATAGGTCATTTTTTCACATATGTTCAATAGGCTTGCAAACCAAATTAATGAATATCCATGAACATGTTGTCATCATCTCTTCACAAAGCCCTAAGCATGACTCTTCCAAAAATTCATAGTTTCTGGAAGCATTGCTCAAAATCAGTGCTTTTAGCCCCATTTATCCCTTCCCTCTTGGTCACCTTCTTTTAGTGCATATTTCTCCCTTAGGCACCAACACTGGCCAACACTATAGGTGTGCTGATTCTAGAAATTCTAGAAAATTAAAAATAATTCTGAAGCTTCTTCTTCTAGAAGCTTCCAAGGGTTGTTTTAACTATTTAACATGGATAAGAAGCTCGAATCCTATATGATCCTATCTTGGAGACTTCACCTATTATCCCTTGAGCTCATCCTCCCATCATATGTTGATCTCAAGGACATAATGGTAAATCCTAAACTACCATCCTTCTCCTATAAATTTGTTTCCATCCATAGCAATAAGGTTTGATTTTGGATATTGATAGTGCCCTCATGTTTTTTCCTTGAACCTAAAGGAGTCATCATATTCATACAATAGGGTTAATATTGAGGTGTGCTTTGTGACAACGAAGGATAAGTCAACTTGGGGAGACATCTACAAGATCAACTACTATTTACGATTGTAGACTTTCTTATTTTTAATAATACAAAGACAATCTTGTTTTCCTATATTTGTTGTGTTATGTTTGCACTCATATATTTCAATGCCTTGTTGATTCATTGAATAGAGATGTTATATTATGCCACTTGGTTGTTGTGGATCCTTTTCTTTTTTTAGTCGTGTGTGAAAGTTCTAATTATAGCACTTGGAGCTACAATTGGAGCTTACAAGAGAGGAGGAAAGGAAATCTTGCTACAGATTTGAGGTATGCCTCCTTCCATTCTCTAACTTCTCTAAGGAAAATATATCCTTTTTGACTTTTGTTGTTTTATACAAGTCCTCTAGGTCTAGGGAATTCACATTTGTCCATAATCGTGAAAATCATGTATCACAAATTAGCGACTCCACTAGGGAGTGATTCTTCCCTTAGTGGTTTCCTTGACCTTAGCACCCTTTTTACATCTTAAAGCGACCTTGATTGAGTCATTCGGACATTGATTGATTTTAAGAAAACATATGTTTCAACTAGGTTGGGTTTCTTGAGTCGTGTTTTGACTGATACTGCCTCAACACATCTTTCTATTCTAAGACAAAGCGCCCTAGAAAACTCCAAGAGTGCTCCAAGAAAACTCTAAGTCTCCAAGAATATGAGAGAGAGAGAGAATAATGAGAGAACTTCAAAATTGAACTGACAAATGGTTCCTAACTGATCCTTAGAAGCCTTTTTATTAATGAGGCCTCCATTTTCTTCATTTTCCATTATTTTACTTCAATTTCCTCCTCACATGCAACCTGTGAACTTTCACCTCCTTTTTCTTTTAATTTCCATTATTTTCACAAATAAATGTGCCAAAATGTCCATTTTCCTTTCCAAAGCCTTAGTCATTTCCTTTGTCAATTTCCTTAACCATTAATGACCAAATGAACACCCTCACTAGGATCTCTTTCCCAACATTCATCTTGGAATAAGTGTCCCCTCAACCATGGTTATTATTTTTCCTTTATTAACTTTTATTACATGGAATTTTCACCAGGGTTGTTATATAACCCTCCCCCTTGGGGGAAGACCATTTTCCGTGTTCAACAACACCTATAACCACAAAACTATTGTAAGCAAAATATATTTCTATGGATCTTTAAATCTTAGCTCGATGCAATATTTATAATGATCAACCTGCTGAGAAGATAACCAACATGAAAACATAACAACATAACATCATAATGACAGGACACCCATACCGCTTATTGGAAATTTATAACATAGCTGGTGGTGGTATTTACATCCATATACATATGTACATATAAAAAAATCACCAAACATATACCAAAACACCATGCCAAAACTACTTTACCTCAATTGGTAAACAAGGAAGGATACATAGCCCGCATCTGATCCGCCATCTCCCAGGTAGCTTCATCGGGCCTAAAGTGCTTCCATTCCACTTTAACTTGCTTGATTTCTTGGTTCTAGAGCATGAGCACCTTTTTCTGCAATATACACTGAGGCTCTGACTGGAATTATCCATTTGGTTTCACCCACAATACAAACCATTCAATCACATGATTGGCATCCTTAACATACTTCTTAAGCAATGACACATGGAAAACATCATTAACTTTCATTATCGGAGGTAGTGCGAGTTGATATGCTACTAGCCCAATCCTCTCAATGATACTAAAGGGTCCACAAAACCGTGGTGCCATCTTGACACATGATCCAATCTGTAAGGATCTCTCCTTCGGTTTAATGTTCAAGTACACCTATTCTCGAACTTGGAACTCCTTGAATAACTTGTTCTAATTTGCATATCTTTTCTACCTATTCGATGTTGCCTTTATATTTTTCTTGAATACCTGCATTTCCTGTTCCATGTCTGCCAACATGTCTAGTACAATCAACACCCTCTTCACTAGATCACTCCAGCTAATGGGAGTGTTACAACTCCGTCCATACAATTCCTCGAAAGGAATCATCCTCAATGACTCCTGATAATTGTCATTGTACACAAACTCGACCAAGCGAAGATACTCCTCCCAATTCCACTGTTGATGCATCGCATACATCCTCAACATGTCCTCTAGTATCATGTTGACTGTCTCTGTCTATCCATCTTTCTACGGATGATAAGTTGTACTAAAGGCCAAATTTGTGGCCAAACCTATAAATAACTCCTTCCAAAACGTGGAAGTGAACTTTGCATCCCAGTCTGACACAATATTCTTTGGAACACCATGCAATTTGACCACATCTCTGATGAATACATGTGCTACATTACTAGCTGAGAATGTAGACTTCACTGGAATGAAGTGTGCAACCTTTGTCAATTTGTCCACGATAACCATGATTGAATCATGTTGTCTCACTATCCTCGTCAAACTTGTGTTGAATTCCATGGAAATGACTTCTCACTTCCACTCTGGAATTGCAATCGGCTATAGTAGTCCACCTGGATGTTTATACTCTTCCTTTACACGTTGACAATCAAAACACCTAACCACAAACTCTACTACATCCTTCTTTAGGTTTGGCTAATAATAAAATCTCTTCATTGTGTCAGTGTCTTCTGATAACCTAGGTGATCCGAATATGTTTTCACATGAAACACTCTCAATATCACCTTCTTGAACTCACTATTGTACGACACATATATCCTGTCTCTAAATCTGACCACTTTGTCTACTATAAGGAAATAGGCTACATACTGTGAACCTGCACGTGCACTTGTACCTATACATATACCTGTACTTGTACCTGTACCTGTCCCTATACAGTCACATGTGTTAGAGTCAGTCTAGTAGCCCTCCATCAATGATCAAAACTCTTTGCATTTGCATAAGTAGGTGTCTCATCAGTGTCATCTCACTGCATTCCATTAGGCATGCCATAACCCTTATGGAGGAGTTGGTGTCTTTATTCCCCTCTTGGCACTGTTGGATCAAGTTGTTTCAGTCAATAAACTCTTTCAAAGTTGTTTGTCTTGTCTTGAGGTTAAAAGTCTTAGGTCTAGGGTTTAGGTCCAGTTTGTCTTCAAGGTCATGTCTCTAAAGTCAATAAATTCCCAGTAGGTCAGAGGGATGATTATCAAAGTGTTTCTTCAAAAGATTTCATCTTGTACAGTTAATTTTTACCTTGGATTTAAAAACCATGTTTTTAAAGCCAAGGTCATTTCTCAAAATTTTGTAAAAATTGTAAAAATTCAAAAATTCTTCGAAAGTCAGCATGCAGCCCTGGTCCCCTTTGCCAAGAGTCCTCAGAAGCTATCCCTGCAAAAATTTTCAAGAAAAAACATCAATTCAACCAATTTCAGGACAAAAGGAAACCAAAAAGTCAGCGACATTCAAAATTTAAAAAGTGTCATGAAAAGCATTAGAAAGAGGGTTTTGACATGAAATAAATTCAAAACAAGGTTATAAAGTCTCTCTCTCCCTCCATTAAGCTTCATTGTGCCTTCAAGCAATAGAGAAAATCATTTTCAAGAGAATTTGGGCGGAATTGCAGAAAGGAACCGTGCACGACCTCTCCACAGCTGTGCGCGACCTCTTGGGTGGGCGCGTTCTCTCCAGAGGGTTCCAGCAGTTAGAAAAATACAAGGGCGCGACCTCTCAGTCCTGCACGCGAACTTTCAGCAGCTCACCTACAGCAATTGGTTATAAAATCCAAGAATACCCTAAATCTCCTCAAATTTGTCAAGTAGGCCTTCAATCATATAAATTATGGTTTACTAAATCTTGAAGAAGATCATGATCATGTTTTCAAAGCCTTCATTTGCAAGTAAAGACTCCATGTGCTTTTGCTTGAAATGTCAAAGTTGCTAGGGTTTGTTTTGTTGTTTTAAGGTATCCCTTTTCATCCTATTGTTCCTACATTTTCCCACCTCCCATTTCTTACTCCCTTGTCATTGTTATTTAATTTCCCCACCAAAAATATTAAGAAATCAAAAATCAAACCCTAAACCCTACCTCCCATAACATCCTTGCAAATAAAATTGTATGATGATGTAAATGTCACAATTCTTCCCCTAAACTCCCTGTTTCATATGTTTTTCCCAATTTCCCCTCCAAGTTTCCCTTCTCTAACATTTCCCTTGTGCTACTTGTCCCCTTGAAACAGCATTTCAAAACAGTTAAAACAACATATTTTAAAGCAGAAGCAGCAGTACATTTCAGCCACTTTGCTCCTGAAACCATGTCAGAAACCAAAACCGACTATGAGCAAAGTGATGACCATGAGTCAGCTTCAGAGGTTGAGGTACAAAGGAGGAGGGGTGGTAAGGGTGGTCACCATGTGAGAGAGGAACCCACCACTTTGAGGTATTTGCAGGCTTGTCCACTGGCAGTCACATGTTTCTGCTACTTCTCATGTTATGAATTTTGCGAGAGGATTTCTCAAATTCAGCTTCACAGGGAATTGGTCCGCTTGTTTGTTTTTCATTTGCATGGCGGGCATGTAAATCTTGCAGGGGTGGATTTTACATTGACACCTGAGACGGTTTCTCAAGCAACGGGGATTCCTAATGTTGGAGAAGAGTGGAACAAGCGCAAAATATTGGACAGGTTTCAGTATGAACCTTACATTAAACCTCAATATATGAGGTACATGACTGGTGTATTTCATTTCAGATTTTTGAAGGATGAGTATGTTCCCTTGATGAAGCTCATCATGCGCTATTTCACCTGTGAGGGTAGATTTTCACGTTTGTTTTTCTACCATATTCGCGTGTTGATGCATTTCACACGGGTACGGATGATGAACATATCGTTTTTCATGTGCTGGAATATTGAGCGGATGGTGCCATTGGTGCAAAGAAAGAGTCCAGCACAGCAACATAGGAGCCTCTATCATTATGGTTTGATTCAGCTTGTGGTCATACATCAGTTGGCTCAGCATGGTATCTCATGGGAGAATTTCATCTCCCAAGAGTTCTTCACAGGGACACCACCACATCCTGAGATTTTTCATGAGGAGGGAGGACCATCACAGCAGCATGATATCCCTGAAACTAGACATGTCAGTTCTCCTCCATTAGTCACTTATCAGAGAGGCCATAGGGCCTTATTTGCAGCAGCTAGGCAATTATTTTCTCCACATCAGGTGGAAGGGGTCTCGCCTTCTTCGTCAATACCGCAAGTGTTATCTCCACACCAGGTGGAAGGGGCCTCACTTCCGACAGGAGCACAAGTATCAGAGAGGGGCAAGCAGCCCAAGATTGAGAAAGGATTGTCATGTGATCCAGATATTGACATCATTGATATTGAGGATAGCTCCCCTGCCTCAAAGCTCAAGGAGATCATTCGAGAGCAAAGGACCGAGAATGAGTCGCTGCAAAAGAAATTGCAGATGGAAAAATGGATAATTAACTATTTAGACCAGTGCAACAAATAGTTGGAGGATGAGCACGAGCTTTATGAGCAGCGGAAGATTCGTGAAGACCGGGAATTGGCTCGCAGGAGACCCGGTGATTTGACACCCATAGATCGAGAATCTATGCTTATTTGGGTCAATGCTCATTTGGATAGGTTGTTGGCCAAGGCAAACAGAGATAAGAACTTGCTCCGGAACATGAAAAACCACTATTGGGCCCGAATGCACGTGTGCAAGGCAAGAATGAAGGTGCTCCAAGGACGGTTGGCCAAGGCACTTAAACGAAGAAAAAGGCCTGATCCCCTCCATATCTTGGTTGAGGCTTACTTGAAGGAGCATGGTACTTGATTGGGGACCCCCAGCACAAATTTCAAAAAAATTTGAGCATTTTTGGTCATTTAAGAATTTTTGGGTCAAAAAACAGGTTTTCTTTACCAAGAGGTCGCGCACCGTGCGCGACCCTTTAGATTGGGAGGTCCATTTCAAGAAAACTTTGCATTTTTGGATTTTTCATGCAAATATACACTTGCTCAGTGAAGATCAAGAAATTTCACCAAGTTTTGAGCCTCCAGAAGGTCAAAAAACAAGCAAAAAATGACTTTCTGCCACCTTTTTGACACACAGGAAGCAGTCTTGGGAGATTGCAATTTTGGAGAGGCAAATGGACACCAAATTCAGAAATTCCACTTGGGTGGGAAAGTAGACATCTATACCTTTCCAACAAGCCCACTCTTGCCTCATTTGGACACCTGGAAGTGCCTCAAAAACTGCTCCAAATGTGCGCGACCCGTTCAGAATCAGTGTGCAACCCGTTGGGCAATTTTCACAGAAATTGTACCTATAGCTCAGCAAAACGCAGTTTATACTAGGTTTGACTTTTTGGAGTGGATTTTGATCCTCCTTGATGTAAATGATGTAGTTTTATGATATTTTGACACTCATTTATCTCTTCTAGAAGATTCATTCATAAGATAGGCAAAAATTTAATGAATGAATTGGTTTCCTAGCTTATAGAGGCAAGTTGTTTTGACTGCCTAGTTTTCAGTGCTCAGTTTGGAATTCGTTGAAACAGCTCCTAGGATAGTGAGTTCAACCCCTAGAGGCAAGGAAAGATGTTAGCTTGCCTATATTATGTACTTTCTTGGTCATTTTCATGGTTGGACTCTTGAAGGAGAAAGCTTCTATTGTATTACTCATTGTATCTCTGCATTTTTGGCTAAGGAAGACCAGGGTTTTGCAGTCCTTTTTGGGATTCTTGTGGTTACATGTGTTGATGGTGTGTTTCTCTTTGTACTCGTAAGTTTGTTATGTGACTCATCTTCTTACTTTTCCTTCTGCAAATTAGGCAAATGAAGTGTTAAGGTAGAATTCATGGTTGTTATGCTCTGCCTTTAAGTTTGCTTAATATCAATGTTTTCAGCTGTTTAAGGAGAATTCAAGGTGCTTTCTTGCTCTCCTTAGCTTCTCACTAGTCATTCTCATCCATCCACATCTATCAAAGGCATCAATACAGTCTCCTACCTTGCCCCAAAGAACCCCCTGCGAAAACTGTGTCCAATCCCCGCACCCAAAATTGCCTTTCCCCAATTTTCCACCAAAACTCTAAAAATCCCTAAATCAAACCTTTTTATCAGTTTACTAGCCTAAAATCAGTGTTTCCACATTGGTTATCTCACCCATTGAAGATCTTTACCGAGATAGACCGGAGAGAGCCCTCTCCTGCCCCGTAGGGCTAGCTACGAGGCTAAGTGGTTTGATGTTGCCTTGGAGTTTGCCTTTCTCATCCTGAGGTGAAATTTCAAGCGCTAACAACATGTACCTGTACCTTTACTACCACCTGTACTTGTACCTATACCTGTATTTTGCTGCAACCTGTGCATAATCTCCATATATCTGACATCCTATTGACCTACCTGCAAGATCCTATCTTGTAAGTTTGTCCCATAGGAGCTCATATATGCTAAGTGATTTACTTGTATGTTGAGGGAAAAAATCCCCTAGGGTTTTGGGTCAATACCCTAGCAAAGAGGGGGTTATCTACAATGAAGAACAAGCATTCTATGCAGCCATGATACTTAAATAAGCAAACTACACGAAGAGAGGTGCACCTGGGGGTCCTACATTCGGGTAGATCTAGCCAGGGTCCAAACCCTCTTGGAGTTCCTTTCGATCCTTAAACCTGCAAAACAATCAATTCAAAAAAGCATATCAATATATGGACCAAGCATCATATAGAGATAAAATTCATAACATATTGAAAGGTAGTTAGTTATACAATTGAAACAACTATTCATATGTAAACCATAACAACAACATCATAAGCATGAAGAAGATTGATTTTAAGAAAAAGACAAATGTTTCTTTATTGTAGATAACTAAAACAAAGTAAGGAATGATATCACCTGAATATTCCTCTCATAGGCTCCAAGCAGAACCATCCTCCGGATCCGTCCAATCCCAAGTCTTCAAAAGGCTCATTCCATGACTCACACAAGGATATCTCAACTAGTGAAAAGACATCATAACTCAAGGAAACAAGGGTTTCCTGTAATGGGGGAAGTGCTGGAAGCACAAGGATCTTCAGACCTGATCAGGGATAATCTCAGTAGAGTGATTTTTCTCTCAATTCTCTCCTCCCTTAGGCCTTCCCATTGAAGCCTTTTTATACTTCTCCCAAAGTAGTTTTTTAGTTGGGAATTGGTTGCGAAGAGTTGGGCCACCGGCACTAATAGGTAATCAACAGAGAAAACCCATGATCTCCGCCAAAAATTAAGGAGATTTAATTTTTTTAAGTGTTTTAAGACATATACGTGGGTTGGGTATACACATACCTGTGTACACACGCGTTTAGCTCAGGGCAATGTCGTGTATAGGGAGTAAAACAATGTTTTTGAAGTATTTGGACCAGGTCTGGAAGGAGGGGTTGCCCTAGGCCATGAGTGCAGCATCACAAACATCAAGAGTGAGATTTGGAGCTATAACAGATGCCCCCTAATATATGAGGTCGGAAGGGGTACATGATAGCCGAAATGTATTGACTTCCTTTAGCAATGAGATGACTGTGTTTTTTCTGAATCTTGTGAGTAAACCACCTTTGAACCATCAGTAGTAGATTTCATTACTATTACTCAAAATTCATAACCCTATGCTCTGACTTCCTTTAGTAATGGGATGACTCTTTTGACCTATGTTATTGAGTTAATTATCTTTGTTTAAGAACCTTATTTGTCTCAGGTTTCATATCAGGAAACCTTGCCACTGAATTTATTGACTTGTTGACTCCATAGCCAATGGTAGCAAGCCTTCATCTTTTCAACCTACGAACACACAAAACCAAGATAGAGTTAGCCATATATATTATCATTAATCAATATCATTAACCCTTGAGAGAGCCCTCTCAGGCTGAGGAGGCTAAGCCTTAGCTAAAAGATTGGTTTGAAATAGTTACACTAAGATAGTCTGATCAATAGCCTATCGAGGTCCTATTTTGGTGATAACAACTTGATTCTCGATTCTCCTTAGTTTGCAGTTGCTTTCAAATTGCATTATCTTTGATTCATTGCTTAAATGAGAATATGGTTTGTCATCCTCTTTACTCCATCTCTCTTAAGATATGAGGTTTGGTAAATAATTTCTCTTTTTTTTTATTTCGATGGGTGCCTCTAGCATCCCTCCATGTGATATGTTTTGGTTTTTAAATGCTTCTTTGGTCCTTGCACTTGAGTGAATCACACTGGGTTTTGTCCCTACATTTATTCTCCTTGAACCCACTTGTGCACTTCCCTTCTTCATTTTCACCTTTGCACAAAAAAGCCATTGTATGTCGCAAATGGCATTATTATGATAATGTTTGGCTTAACAAGATATTTATGATACATAAAAGATAAAAAAAAAATATCATCAGATGCCCAATGATTTGCTAAATAAATCATATTAGCAAGACTAGCCTACTAGTTTAACGAAAGCAATGCATGTTGAATTAGCAGGAAAGGATTAACATGATGGAGGTTCAAGTGAATTGGGATGGGTTTTTAGGCTCTGACATGGCCGCAGGCGGGAAGATGGCGAGCGAGGTTTACAACACCTGCCATGACACAGGCCTGAATTAATCCATAGTTATTACACAGTTAATCAAGAATTAAGGCGATCGCGATCTCCCTGTATTCTCACCCGGACGACAGTCGTCCCACCTTTCTCGGGCAACTAACTCCTGTCTAGCGGTTTCGAAGGTGGTTTAGGTCAATGGAAGAGATGGAGTTTGAAGAGGAAGCAATCGATTATTCGCAGGATCATATGAAGGTTAGTCTATTTTTTATGGTCGCGGTATTAACCCTAGCTCTATTGATCCTGAACTTCCTCAGTCGTCAATACCCCTAGTTGATGCTCATCTTGGATCCTCCTCGTCACTACTGTGTTTCAGCTCACTCTCGTTGGAGACCCCGGGTCTAGCCATCCCTCCTCTTTCCCCTGGCATGCTCAACCTACTCTCTATTATCTCGCCTCCCTCCCTCGACTTCGATCTGTGCATTCCTTCAACCCGGTGCCTCCCCAGAGTGTGTCTCTCCCGAATCCGGCAAACCCTAACTTCCTCCCTTTGGGATGCTTTGACTCTCCTGTTATTAACCCTAAATCCGCGGCTCACCTAAAGGACTCGGGACCTGATCCACTAGCGAAGCATCCATCGGCACTGAGAACTGGAAAGAGGAAGATAAAGTGTGTGAAGAAGTCCTCAAACGATCTCACCATCACCTTTGGCGAAGACATTCCTATGGGAGAAGTGGTGGATAGAGCCAACAGAGTACTCGTTGGGCATGTGAGAGGGAGGGCGTACTCTGCAACTAGACTCACGAATTGGGTACAGGAGATATGGGGAGGCATCTTACAAGAGCTGTCAGAGTTTCAGAGCTTGGCACGAGGTTGGTTTTTCCTGCATTTTTTGAGAGCAGAATACAATGATCTGATCCTGGCCAAATATTGGCACATAGAGATGGCCACAGTTCTCCTCAAGCGCTGGCCTCCATTATTCGATCTGGAGAGGGAACAAATTGGAGCAAGACCTATCTGGGTATGCTTACCCGGTCTACCTCTACAATACTAATCTGAAGCAGTGTTTATCAGGATTGGTAATTCCCTCGAAACATATTTGGAATATGATAAGACTTATGTACAATCAAAGAACCGGGCACTGGCAAGAATTCTAGTGCATTTGGACACAAGGGAGGGCTTGGAAGAAAAGATCACTCTGAAGTGGAGATATTACACCAGGATTCAGATTTTGGACTATGAAGGAGTACCGTTTCGGTGTCGGAGGTGTCATAAGGTAGGGCATGTATTCAAAGAATTCCCTCTGCTCTCGAAATCATCGGATCCCATGGACCCGCCCTCAAATCATAAAGGAAATTCTCCTGTGACGGTTTGTCAAGCCCCTATATTAGCTTCGCGATCTAGACTAGTGTCTCCAAAAGATCAATGTGCGGGAGGGACGTCGAAGAAGGTTAGAGAAACAATCAGGATGCCCTCACCACCTTTAACCCGGGCCCAGGCTACTATGGCTGCAGAGGTTACTCAGATTACGTGTACTTCTTCTTTTCCCCCTTTGATATCTCCTACAATCTCTAATTCTATTATAGATCCTTCGGTTGTATTTGTTTCTCTGGCTACATGTACCATCTCTCCCCCCTCCCCACCCATCAATTCTCCATCCTCTCCATCAATACATTCCTCCACAATCTCCTCTCGGGTAGAGGCCTCGCCTAGCCAAATTCTGCCTCACCCTTACAATCTGCGGTCGAGGCCCTCTCAGGGTTCCAACTCCCAATCTAGGTTGGGGGTGGTCTACCCGGGCCCTTCTGCCCTATCATCCCGGGGTCGCACATCAAATCTTTCCAAAGCTATTCAAAAAGTTGGAGTTGAGGTAGTAACTAGAAAACAATCTACAATGGAAGGGGTCCTTAGAGCACTGAAAACCCCTGGAGGGGTTCCTCCATGAAGTGCCTCTCCTTTAATTGCAGAGGTCTAGCTAGTACCTCAAAGAAACTAGCCATGTGGAGGTTGATTGAGATCGATACTATTGATATCCTTATGCTACAAGAGACCTTGGGAAGTGCTGAAGACATTGAACACACCCTCGCTAGCCTGCGACCTGCATGGCATCACCAGGCGCTAGATGCCATTGGTAGGGCTAGAGGATTAGCCATTAGCTATAACCCTTGGATAATTAACGTATCTGCTACCTGTGGGGGTGTGGGATTCATAGGAATGGATTTATTCTCGACTGAGTTAGGGGAGACCCTGCGGGTCATTAATGTATACGGTCCATACCAGAGGAGGGAGGATTTCTGGCAGCATTTTCTGGGCACAAACCTGACATCTGTTGACCAGCTGATCATCGGGGGTGACCTGAACTTCTCAATTGGTTATGGGGAATCCTGGGGTTCGCTCGCTTAGATAGATACCTCGTCCAATTTCTTCAGAGACATCCTGGAACTGCACCATTTGGCTGATATTCCCATGAACAAGCCGCTGCTTACTTGGAGGAACCGAAGGACGGGAGAGGTTGCCCTGGCTAGGAGACTTGACATATTCTTGATCAAGATCCCCCTTCTCCAGAAACTATCCAGATACAGGCAATGGGTAGGGGCAAGGGGGAAATCTGATCATTCCCCTATATATCTGGAAATTTTGCGACCTGAAGTAAAGCCAAGGGCTCCTTTTCAATTCAATCATATCTGGCTACAAGACGAGGAATATATTAAACTGATCAAAGACTACTGGGTGTCCCATCCTATATCGAATCATAGGATGGCTACAGAAGGTTTCTGTCACAATCTTTCGAAGCTTAAACAAATTACCAAGACCTGGGCCAAAGAGAAGAAGGTCAAAGAGGATCAAAAGATTCTGGACATTGAATCAGATCTGGAAACCCTGCTGGATGACAGAAATCTTGGATTCTCCTCAGCAGAAGGGAAAAACAGAGTGATAGAGCTAGAGATCCAAAAAGACAAGATTATAAAGGAAAGGGAGAAGGTATGGAGATTGAAGAGTAGGGCTGTTTGGTTGAAGGAAGGAGATGACAATACCAGATTCTTCCAGAATTACGCAAAAGGAAGGAAGGTCTCCAATACGATCTAGAAGCTGCCCCTTCCCAATGGTGAATCGGCAGACAATTTCCAAAAGCTCTCCAGATTGGGTACATCACATTTTCAGAACCTATTCAGAGCACCTCAAGAAGTCAACCTGGCAGACATTATTCATGTCGCTGGTCTCTTTCCCCGGTATGTAGGAGCAGAAGAAGAAAATGAACTAAATGTGCTAGTTACTCTAGAGGAACTGGAAGGGATACTAAAGTGGTTCAAAAAGGATAAAAGTGTGGGACCAGATGGGTGGCCTATTGAGTTCTATTCGGCGTTCTATGACTTCATGGCCGTGGACCTCCTCCAGGTCATAGAGGAATGCCACTCAACTGGATGGATGTACAATGCTATCAATACCACCTTTATAGCCCTCATACTCAAGAATGATTCCCCTGGATCATTTGATGAATTCCGCCCTATTTCTCTCTGCAATTGTCTCTACAAGATTATTTTGAAGATCATTGCCAATCATATCAGACCTATTCTTTCCTAGTGCATTCTCCCTGAACAATTTGCTTTTCTAGAAGACCGCCAAATACATGAAGCGATTGGTTCCGCACAGGAAGCCATACATTCCATCTGAGCTCGTCGTCTGAAAGGCATCATTCTTAAGATAGACCTGGTGAAGGCTTTCGATCGGGTGGATTAGACTTATATCAAAATGTTGCTTATCCATCTGGGCTTTCCTCTTCCTTTCACTAACTAGATAATGTCATGTATCACCTCTCCCACCTTTAGTCTACTCATTAATGGCTCCACCACCCCTTTTTTTCATGCTGAAAGGGGTCTCAGACAAGGATGCCCTCTCTCCCCGCTTCTTTTCCTTCTTGTTATGGAAGGACTGAGCAGACTCATCCATTATGAAAAACAGAATGGCATATTAACAGGTTTAAATATCACGGAATAGTGTTTCTTAACACACCTTCTATTTGTAGATGATGTTATCATATTTTTGGATGGAAGCATAAGGGACTCGACTGCCTTTGACAAGATTCTTGCCTCTTTCTCCAAGGCAATTGGCATGATGGCCAACCATTCAAAATCAACTATCTCCCAGGTCTTTACATCCGCTCAAGAATCCGAACTGGCAGTACCGTGTTTCTCATATAATCCTCGACCACTGGAAAAGGGGTTCAAATATCTGGGTTACTGGATCAAACCGATGGGACATAAGATTGCGGATTGGATTTGGCTAATCACAAAATTTGAAAATCAGATATCTCACTGGAGCCATCGCTTCCTATCAAGAGTAGGGAGGTTAGTTCTCATTAAATCAGTTTTGGAAGCCACTCCTGTCTTCTGGATGAAATTAGCCTGGATTCCCAGAGGCATCCTTGCTCGCCTCAAGCAAATTTGTTGTAGATACTCTGGAACGGGAAACAGGACAAAAGAGTTTTTTCTTGGGTCAGTTGGGATAGCATCTCACTGCCAAAGAAGTGGGGAGGATGGGGCTTGAAGAACCTCACTCACTTTTCTCACGCTCTGGCCGCGAAATTGGGATGGACTTTGCTCACAAAGAAAAATCTTTGGACAACTATCTCGTACCACAAGTACATCTGGCCACTACACCTCATGGACTGGATCCGATTACCTAGATGGAACATAACAGGTATATCTACTGTATGGAAAGAATTATTGTCTTCTCTGCCTCTCATCCGGAGTCACTTAACTTGGAGAATAAATGACGGATCCAGGGCTCGAATTGGTATGGATCCTTGGACAGGAGGGGGCAGGAGGTGTTATCTCCCACGCGAGCTCGTCCAAATTCTCGAGCTACAGAACATTAAAGTTATAGCCCACATTGCAGAGCATGGGAATACTTCCATATTTTCGCAGGCATGGAAAATAGCAGCACAACTAAACCTACCTCCAGAATGGCATCAAATCTGGGAGGACTTCACTATTACATTAAGTGAGTCACATATTCGTATAAAAGAAGGACCAGACGAACTTATGTGGGATAAGTTAGATCATGGTTTTTATACCCCAAAGGAAGGATACCTGGTTTTGATTGAGAACAAAAAGCCGAAAATTATGCAGAGTTGGTGGGCGAACATATGGAGATTAAAATCCCCTCCCAAAACTAAACTCTTTTTTTGGTGTTTACTCCGGAACAAGATCCCCACTGGGGAAGCACTCATGCACAGATCTGTACATGGCCCCACTTGGTGCATCCTATGTAAACAACAATCAGAATCGACTACACATCTCTTTCTTGCATGTAAAGTCACTAATCAGATATGGAAGTTAGTAACAGAGGAGCTTGGAATTGTGAGTAAATGGGAAAATGAAACCATCTCTACAACATGGGAGAATTGGTATCAGGCACACTTCGGATCAAATCGTGCGTGCCTTCCCCTTATCATTAGCTGGGAAATCTGGCTGGTGAGAAATAAAATGATATTTGAGAATGGATCGATTCGCTGGCAATCGGTCACCACCAAAATTATCGCAGCTTACCATGAATTGCCGGCCATCACCCCTCCTCACACCCACAGACCCACCGACCTGGACCCAATTGATCAATCTATACCATGGGCCTTCTTCGATGGAGCCGCTCAACTGCATGGATGTGGCGGGGGGTTCTCTCTTAATATAACAGCGAATCATCATTACAAAGTGAATATGGGCTTAGGCATGGGCATAAACAATTTTGTTGAACTCATATCCATCAGACACCTTATGCATTTTGCATTAAACCATGACTGCAGAGAGTTACAGATATTTGGAGATTCAAACATTATCATTAATTGGATCAATCTAAAAACTAGATGCCATGCACACACACTGTTAAATATATTCGATGAAGTAATGCACCTCAAAGCACATTTTAACTCCATTATTATTCGTCATATTTACAGGGAACACAATCATTGTGCCGACAATTTATCCAAGGAGGCCACGCACCTTCCAGCAGGACAATGGATAATCAGCGAACAAAGGGGCAATACTCATTATCAATACTTCCACAGGCCCTACATAGATCAAGTCTACCCTCGGGTGGACGAGCATTGATTTTTTGTTATATTATGTAATGTATATAAGCTGTTAAACAGAACTCTAGCGACTTATGAGCAGCATCCTGCGAGATGCAAGTATATATATTTTGCCTACTATACATACACCTTAAGTGGTGTTTTTTGACATTTTGATACAGCATCATCCTGCGTGATGATTTTATGGATATGACAGAGACATGTACAGGAAAGAACATAGACTTTTAAAAGTCACGAGGAATTAGCATATGTTGAACAGCATTTACTACATGTAATGTTTCACCATATAATGAAAGATTACGATTTTTCCTTGGGAAAAAATGATGGAGGTTCAAGTGTCAAGTCCAATCTTTATGTGAATGTACATGTCACTCATGGAAAAGGGAAAACACTAGAAATTTTCCCTAAAGGTGCAAAGATACACCGAAGGAATAGAAGATTTGGGAAGACCATCTCATCAAGAAGAGAGCCCACATTTAATGCGTGCTCATAATGCCTGCCAAACACATGAGAATAGTCAAACAAGAAAAAAATATCCAGATATCTCTGTGAATTTAGAAAAATTTATTTAATTTCTAAATACAATTAAAAAAAAAAAATCACGCACAAATTGTTGTTGTTATACAGGTCCAAAAGGGCACTTTTGGTGTTGTAGAGTGTACTAGGCTTGCAATAGTCTCACACCCATTTTGATGTCGAACTGATAGCTATTGGTCAAACCATTGTTCATTTTTTTTAAAGCATACAACTATGTCAAAATAGTATATACATATTACATCCAAACTATAACATGCATGGTAATGGGAAGAAACATTATCGTAGGTCCTCATGGGCATTAGCACACAGAAAATGTAATTGCACAAGCGAAATAACTAAAGTCAGTATGTGTTGATAATGAGATTAAATAGAGAGCGTCTTTCACTGGAGCGACATTCAGATTCTAGTATATTTTTTTTATAATTTTAGCTATCTCCTTTTAAGTTTTTTAAATTAATTCGGAGCCATTTTGATGAGTATAAATTACAGCAGTGTCGTTTTCTTTCATGATTTCAATGTCACCTAATTATTCTCTAAAATCGATTAATTCTCTGAACTGTGTGAGTGTTTTTTTGGCAGATAACGAGCAGTAGTCTCTCTAAACTGAGAGTGTCCTTGGGACCCATATTAGAACATGGTGTTGCCCTTGTGTCTTGAAAATGTCACACAAGAACAAGAAACCATAGAAATGATCTTAAGGAAAAGCTAGGATTACATTGAGCGTGCCTAATTCGATTGGGAAATGAAAATGCCAGTTCCAATAATTAAACAAATTTAATGTAAGGCAAATGGAATAGGAGGAAATAGCAAAGAGCAAAAGAGAGAATCAAAGCAATAGTTTTGGTTCCTATATGGAAAATGTAACTTAAAATGAGAATTACAAATAGAAATATGGATTTCTAATCTTGAATTCAGGTCTGATTACATATTTGAATTAAGTTAAAATAGAAATCACTGATTTTCTTTGTCCTCTACTGCCAAGTCCAGTGAATGGAAATGGTTTCCAAATTCTAGAATGCTCATATTGTTGGGTATAATCATAATGGCAACATATTTGGGTGGATGCAATCTATTTAAAAAGGTGTTCGAACAAAGTAGGTGTCATGGACTCGGAGGATCATTAGTTATGTTCACCATGGGTACTTTGAGGAAGCCATATCCACCCATGACGTTGTTATAGGACCCTAGAATAGACGAATTGCATTTTTCATTTGTGTTTATTTACACAAGACATGGATAAACAATAAATAATGAATCATTTTAATAATGTATTGAGAGAATCACCTCCACCTCCATTATCATAGTTGTTGCAAACAAGGAGTTTTAGAACAATTTTTTTTAATGTGAAGGAAAAGGTGACAATTGTTATCATTTGAATGTGGACACATTATGCAAGATTGATCTGTAAACTACCGTGGATATTCCACTGGATAGCTCGTCAAAATAAATCTAGTAATATTATATTAAAACTCTGAAAATTCTACACTAATATAGTGTATTAAACTTTAAGATCTATGGATTTAACTATAATCAGTGCATGCATGCGAATGAAAACTATGAAGAAAAGTAGATAATGACAAAATAAGCACACATACACACGCACACACACACAAGACACAACATATTCTCTCTGGGAAACCCTTTCGGGAGAAAACCCAGCTAGAAGGTGAGGTTGTGTCACTCTCTTTCTTTATCTGGAAATATGGCTATAGGTACAAAGAAGTAATGCTTATGGCTCGTGGGCTACTACAGTGCACAGATCCTCTCGGTGTGCTCTGCCTCCTATCTCTCTTGGCTATCTTTTCTCAATTATGGAACAAAATGCTCTCAAAAGAATGGAATGTGTCTTCCTCCTGGTGGCCCGATTATAACACAGTCTCATAGCCTACTAGTGGTTAATTTTGACTACATCAACTCTTAACTAGAGTTACAATATAAACTCTTCTAGAGTCTTTTACTTCACAAACACGTGGCTAGCCCATTTTCCTTGAATAATGGGGGCCGATGCGACATCCTCTCGAACTATAGGTGTGAAAACAGGAAGGTCAACTTATGAGTAGCATAAATTTTTTCATATAGACATCGATTGATGTGCTTCTTGCACCGTTGGAAAGATCTTTGTGTGTAGAATATCATGAAAGGATTTTGCGCTAAAGAGACAAAATTTTACCCCCAAAAAATGTCATTTGATGCCTCAAAACGCTCTAGGAAGGTTTCAGACCCCGTCTCACTAAACTGGGTTCCGCTAGTAAAAACGGTCTCATGAGCTGACTCGTCCACTTTTTCCACTCCAAATGCATCGAGATGGATGATAAACAATATAATGATCCAATTCGGATGAAAGATGGGACGATTCAGTGAAGCTCTAGAAATTTCCATGACATGACACAATGCCTTATAAAGAAAATAGTGTACATAATTCTCTGAAGGGAGTGGAGATCTACTTTTAGTACTTTTCCACATTCATTGGTTTCATTGGTTTCGGCAAAAATCTAAATGGTTTCATGCTCTGCTTCAATAATGAATAATTTTGATGTGTGAATTGTATGTTGAATGTAGTGTTTGTTTAGGGAAGGTGTTCAAATTCAAATTGAAATGATGTTCTTCTTTCAAGTTGCATTGGGTTGTTGTATTTTTTTTTGCCATATGAACATAAATTATAAACTCAATTTGCTTTAGGTTTTCAAATTATTTTGTTCTTTGGATGTAAACAGGTTTAAAGAGAGGCTTCTCGAGCTATGTGTTTGTAGAATTAGGCCATTGTGAACATCAAATGACATCTTCCATTATATTTAACATGAGATTAATTGTGTCAACAAGAAGACTGAAAATGGCCCTAGCTATTTGACTAATCCCCAGGAATGTTTGAGGTTTTAAATTATGTTCCTCAATGGTGACTTTGGGGGCTTAAATGATATTTTCAATCCTTGTAGTAGCATATCATATAGCTAAAATATTATTCAAATCACTTTTGTGATTTTGAAAGATTAAATCCCTAATGAAGAGTATATAGGTAAAGCATATATATATATATATATATATATATATATATATATATATATATATATATATCCTCCATCAAGCTATACATTAAAATTTATAGAGACGAGTAAATGAAGCAAAGGTTCATCCATTTTCTTGGACCCGCTGGAATGGTTACATAAACCATCCAAATGCATACATTTTTTTTTTGTGAAGAGAATCTACTTCTAAACCTGTAAGCTTTCTATTAAGCTCATGACATATATGACTATCTATTAAGCTCATATATGATTATCAAACTCGAATATTGATTCTTTCATTGGTTTCTTCTATCACATGGCAGATCTTAGTTTCGTCGTTAGAACAATGTTCTTAGTTTTATGTTGAGTCATGAACGTTGCACAACAATTTCAAAAACATCTGTAATTGCAGGCTAGAAAGATAAATATTCTGGAGGGAGAGAGGAAAATAATATTGTTACCGTTTTTCTTTTGGTTGAACCTTTGGATTTGGAATTTATAATAGTCCAAAAGAATCCATACAATCAAAAGAGTTCAGTGCGTTAGCTTGTCAAGTATCAAAACTTTCAAAATTTAACTGTGTTATGAAGAAAAATGTCGATAAAGAGATTTCAACGACTGGGGTTAGATTAATGCGTTGTCCCAATTATGGGAAGGTTCTTCTGAGATTGCAACATTCCTTTCTATCAATGTGATGATTGCAACACAATGCTTCAAGTCAAGAATCGAGGCAGATCAAAACATCGTCAAAATTAAGTGAAACACAATTTAAACCAACTTCTTTGCAATCAAATAAAAAGAGTTGTTTATAATGTGATTTTTTGGAGATTCTGGTGACGGAATCTGGCAGAAGAAATTGAGGTTAAATCTTGATTTGTTGCCGTTAAAATGGTTTTTTAACTGTATATTTGGATTCAGCACCCTGAAAAACCCATAAGAAGCTTTGATTGCGCAAAAACTAGCTATCAAACTTGGGATTCCAATAAATTGCTACCGGATTTGACCAGAAAAACACACGAAAAAAGCTTTAAAAAATCTCATGCCAAATAAAATAAAAGATCAGTGCACAAAAGGTTATGTACAAGGATCCAATAGAACTACCCAAAAAGCGAACGAATTATGATCATAAATCCCACTTCTTAATTTAGTAACAGATCTGCTTGGAAGGAGGGAAAAACATTAAGATGGAGCATGGCCAGCGGCATGCATCCATTGATGTAATGACAATTGTTGGCTTGATTAAACGGCGACAAAAAAAACAAACGGTGGCCTCTTTTGGTATAATGACTATTGTTTTCTTTGAAGGTATAATGACAATTGTTTTCTTTGAATGAACGGCGGAAAACAAAAGGGGAGACGAAGGTCGAC
This sequence comes from Pinus taeda, assembly GCA_000404065.3. Lineage (NCBI taxonomy): Eukaryota > Viridiplantae > Streptophyta > Pinopsida > Pinales > Pinaceae > Pinus > Pinus taeda. The sequence continues at coordinate 42,938 of APFE030891006.1, forward strand.
GGTGAACCGTTTCCAAATAGAACACCTTCAGTATAATTAAATCAGATCAAGTATTATAATTTGACAAATAATTCTAAGCAATGTACAAATAAGTATTGAAGTTGGACGCTATATATGCACTTTAATGCTTTTTAAAAGAGATAGTATATTGATTTATAATATTTATTTATTTATTTTTATATGTCATTGTATGTTTTGTAAATGATAATATTTTATGTGATTTTAACTTAAATAATATTAACACTATTGATTCTAAATATTATATTATAATTACACTTAATATTAACACTATTGATTCTAAATATTATATTATAATTACATTTAAGGTGTTTTCTTTGCGGGGTTGGGTTGTGCAAATATTGCTTACCCATCGCAGCGAATTTCAGTGTCTTATTTTTTGTCATCCTTTGTCGAGTGAAAATATGACATGTGGAAAATGTCACCGCTAGGTTCACATTCACATGTCGTTTTTGGAGGAATTTTCCAGTACTCGTACATGTATGAGCAAGGTCGAAGTCTCTGAGTTTTCCATCCTAACATTTTCATTACCACGAAACATTTTAGTGAACTCAACCTATCTGTGAAATTCCTACAGTCAAGCATGGCCCATTGCACTTGTATGGGTATTTCGATAAATATCTGTAATAGTGGTTCCAACTTTTATTTTACTAAAATTAAAGAGAAAACGGTTCTGCAAAGCGACATACTCTTCATTTCCATCTTCCAATTTAAGCAATATGTCACCCAACGATTCAAGTTCAGAAGCTTCCAAACTTGAACACTTTGGAATCTAGCCATTGGGAGATATTAACAACATCGCCAATAGCCTCCTCATCTTTTAAATATTTCGATGGTTTTGAAGACAAATAAAAAACCTCAATGCCTCTGTTGCTTGAGCTTCTCTTCAATTCATTTGTATGCATTTCCGGCTTGAGCTTCTCTTCAATTCATTTGTAGGTGCAGGGACCTCAACTGACGCTTTCCCAATCAATTTGTATGCTTTAAAGGAATCCATAGCTGCTTGACTCTTATTATCGAATTCAGTACATTTAGATGCTTTGAGTTACTATGAAGTTCACATTTCTCAGTTTTTGTAAGAGCATATGAGGGATCAAAATTATTGGGGTGAACATCTTTGTCAGTGTTCGAAGCCTCCGACAAGGGATCCAAGTTACCCTCAACTCTATGCTTGTTATCCTTCAAGCCCTCAGATGCACTTATTCGAATCTCAATCTCAACTTTGACTTTCGGAGTGACATCAACATCATCAATATTATCCTCAAAGAAGCCTTTAAGGAAAAAACAAAAGGCATTATTTTCAATCCATGCAATGGATCTTTGACAACTCACCCTCAAATATATTTTCAACATCTGTGAAAAATTGATAAGGTAACACAATCCATCTATTACCACTTTTGTAGTAAGCATGCCAACTGAGAATGCCTTAACAAATTTGAAGCTTCAGCTGAAAAATCATTCCAACCACCATTCCAATAATACATATGCCTCTCAAGAACCACACTTTTTTCGAAAAATCCCATAATTGTGCAAAATTATCTTGTCAGAACAACCTTCCATTTGACACCCATCACAGGTTTTCACATTCCTTGGAGCTTTATGTGCTATATTTCCAGAATTAGGAACACCACTAGTCCCCTTAACCAATTTAAAGGTCCCCTTGCCCAAGGTTAAGCCACTAAATTATGTATTAGTATGTTTATAAGCCCATTTTCTCTTCATTTGAACTCTATGCATAATGCTTCTAGCAAGGTTGGAGAAACACTCCCTTTTACTCTCCATTTCTATCATGAATTAACCCGACAGATTCTCTACCGTTTGTTATTTATTTACAACATCGTAATCACGATGCAATATATTTCATCTTTGTAGCACCATCTCAAAACTAAACAAGTTGATACCTAGCTATCATTTAGCCCTGCCCCATAAAAAACTTATAACACCAAACTCAACTCGGGACATATTTGAAACCCCTAACCGAGACGAGGCCAAGAAGTTTAAGAAAGAAATCTACTTGTTGGTTTTCTAAACCCTAACGAGATGAGGCTGAAAATATACACAACCTAAGCCAAAGAAAAAAATAATGTATTACAGAAAGTGTGGAGAATCAAGGTCAAGAATCAGATCCTACAGAACCAAAGCCTAAAAATATCTTGTGTCGAAGAAGACAAAACCCTCACATATTTTTCTCCTACAAAGCCCCTCCTCCTTCCTTCTTTACTTGTTTCCAGTGAAACCTTCTTCTCACACACTAAATGTTTATTTCTTGAACAAACCCTAGCGACATTGCTTCCATAAGAGGCTCTTGAAGACTATGAGCAGAGCCTTCTACTACTCTTCCATCCATGTAAATGTGCTCTACTCTTCATCACGAATGTGATTCTTTTCATCCATAGTCGATGAAATTCATTTGGCATTTAGTTGCCTCTCTTTTACCTTCAACGAGAATTTTTATGAGTAGCAAAGGAATGAAAATCCAAGAGAGAGTAAAATTTTGTTGATTATGTGTCTCTATGTTGATTTGCATGCATCCCACATTGATGAGAGCAATGAAACTAAAATTAATATTGTAACATGGTAGATGTCACATTTGTTGTTGCATATACAACTAACACGTATACATTCAATAATGGAATGCCCAAAACTTGGAAGCAATTGCTCCACTTCACTTACAACCACTCCCATCCAATGTGTTTAGAGGGTGGAGCAAGGCCTCATCAAATTCATGTTTCTAATGTTGTGTTTAGAATAAAATGTGCGACTTATGGATACAACATGTGACCCATCATGCGTGCGATGTCATCAATAAGCCAAATCACTCGAGATTTAATGTTGGTCATTCCACCAAGCTTCAAGTTGATGCCCTTGAATTCAATGTACACAAATTCTTCCTTCCCGATGCCCTAAAAGTTGATTAACACAATTGAGAAAACAATAATCATCATACTTTGCAAGATCACCATATCGAGCATACTTTTCCTCAAATTCATTTGGGTATTTTTTTGTTCAACATAATATGTTGGTGGGAACATGGGATAAAAATTCAATCTTCTCATCAAAAGTTTGCATTATAAAATCCCACAATCCTATTTCTTTTCTTTTTTCAATGCGATCCTTTTGGATTTACTTTTTCGAGAAGAGAGTGTCAAGACTGTGGGAGAGACCAACTTTTTCTAGTGTTATCTCCATTGCAAGACAATTTTTACACTGCGTTGCAATTATTTTGTTCGATGTTTTCTAGAGAATTATTTTGTCCAATGTTACTTGCAGATCCTTGACCACTCCTTGACCTCCTTACCCCTATTTTAACTCTTTTTTCACTATGGATACCAAAAGATTCTACCACCTTGGCTTCCCTTGGAATGTTAGAAAGGTTAATTTAGCAACTTTCTTGCATTTCAAATTCTTTTTTTGAAATTTCTTTTATTCCAAATCTGAAATCTTGATACTGTTTATCTTCTTGTCTCATGTTTCCATGCCTTTTCTAGTGAAAATTTGAGGGTATTCTTAATTTTTCCTTTGGCCTTTGGTCCTTGAGGGTATTCTTTCTTTTGCCTTCGGAGACCATCACTAAAATGCAAAGGTAACTGATTCTTCTTAACCTCAATATGATCTTCCCAAATCTTCTATTCCTTCAGTGTATCTTTGCACCTTTAGGGACAATTGCCAGTATTTAGTTTGTTGATAATATTGATAATCTCAATTAAAATAGTGTAATTATATAAATTAATAACTAATAAATTCAATAAAAATATAACCAAAACCTATTATTTCATCAAATTATTATTTTATTATTATAAATATTATAATATTATTATAATATTATTATTATTATAATATAATATTATATTATTATATTACTATTATTATTATGTTATTAAATTGTTATTTACAATCTCTGTAATAGATAAAGTCAATCATTGGCCTAGAGTATGTCCTAAAAGTTCTTTTCTTGGGCTAAAAGCTCGTCTTCCTCAGACATAAGCAAACAGGTTAACAACCCAAGACCTAGAGGTCGACAGGAATGAAAGCCTACCCCTTTACGGAGCACCAACAGGGTAATTACATGTGGTGTGGTTTTCTTTGAATAACAATGATGAGTCAACCTACATTTGTGGATAGTAGCTATTAATGGTTTTCCCTCTTGGTGCCCTATTGTAAGTTTGACAACTATAAATTTTCGCATTGTTTAAAAAAAACAAATAAATCTCAATGTCAATTACATAAAAATCAAAAACACTAAATGGGAAGTGTTAAACTACACCTAAGATTGAAATGAGTATGATGATTAGTAGTTGTTGCTATAAATTTGAGTATATAGTAGGCCCTAAGCATGGACAAAATTAATCGTCCTACAACTTGAAGTGACATATACTTCGTCATTTGTCATCAATGATGAAAGTTGGTGTCCCTACGTGGAATAATTGTAGTCCCAGAACGTTGCACGAATAGAAAATTCAAAAACTTGGGTTTATATGAACTCTCAGAGTCCTCCATAAGATATAGTATGCATGAGGTAACCTTTGTTAGAAATTTATAGATTTCAACCCAACCACGACATGCGCAAGAATGACATTCTTAGGATCTAGAGAGTTAAGTGTTGAGAGTTGGACGGTAGAGATTAAAAAGAAGGATGACAATTGAATGTATAAATTAGGCTGAGATTAAAAAGGAGGATGACAATTGAATGTATAAATTGGAATGAGATTAAAAAGAAAGATGAGAATTGAATATATTTTCATTATTTAGTTAGCTTATATATATATATATATATAGAGAGAGAGAGAGAGAGAGAGAGATATTCTTTTTTTCTTTGCTTTTTTAAATCGTGGGAAATTTTATCATAACTCAGTTGTTAAACCAACAGAGGGGACAACCATCGTTGGTTTCTATCCGCTAGGGAAGGTTGACTCATCACTGTTATTCAAGGAAAACTATGCCACCTATAATTACTCACTAGTGGTATGTAAGTGCGCAGGCTTTCACTCTTTCCAGATGCCTCTGGGTCTTGTGTTGTTAACCTGTTTCTTTAGGTTCAAGAAAGATAAGCTTTGAGCTAAACAAAAGAAATTTTATTCATAAACATCTTTCTATCTTTCTATAAACATAATCAAAATAAAAACATCTTATACTAAATTTTATTCATTCATGTTACTTAATTTTACTACTCCCAACACCAAAAAATATTTCTTTCTTACAACTTTTGAGAAAGATAATTCTACCACCATACAAGCATTCTATTATTAACACTAATGAATGCAAGAATTTTGACTTGAATGTCTTATTCGAAGTTCCATCCAAATCAATCAAATCGCTAAATATCAAATGTATTTGTTATTCCCAACTATATAAAGAAGCATGATTCACTCTTAATTATTATAACAAGGTTCCATGCATACATCACCCTGTGCCTATCCCCCAACACTTTAAGAAGAAACATAGAAGGCCTCATTGGTCAACATGTTTCATTTAAGTGAAAGCCATATGATAACTAACGGAGGTACTTGTAGATCAAAAAATGATATTAAGAGAATTTTGAGATAAAAAATTATCTCAAAACAAAAAATGTATTAACAAAATAAATTTAAAAAAAAAACAATGAGATTTAAAATGATGATGTCATCTCTTCTAGGTAAATTGTTTTAGGGGAAAAAGTTATTATTTATTTGTATTTTCAACTTATCTCTTTATAGGTTTACTCAAATATCAAGTGTAAGCACTTGTTGGATGCAGAATTAAATTATGCATCAAATAAATTTTCATTCTACATACTTCTAAGTAGAGCCACATTGAAAAAAAATGAAAATACATTTAAAAAATGTGTTTCTTTGAAAATACATGAAAATTTGTGTTTCTTTAAAGAAACACTTTTTTCATATATTTTCATTTTTTTGTGTGTGGTCTACTCAAAAGTATGCATAGTGGTTACTCATTGGAATTTTGCATCCAATGGGTGCCTACACTTGACATTTAAGTAAACTGATACGGAGATAAATAAAAAATACAATTAAAATGAGTATTTTTCATTTTTTTTTCCTTTAGAAATCCATAACTCTTATTTTACTATGTTAACTATTATTTTATTATTTTCCTTAGGAGGCCTATTTTAGACCTCAAAATTCCCCTAATGGGGGAACTCGCGACTTCAAATAAAAGTAAATCCCAATATTTAAATGTATTAAACTCGCAATGGTTTAGGTAAAATGTTATTGTAGATCTTGGAATGACAACATGATTACATTAATGGAGGTAAGTACCATTCATATGCCTCAAAATTAAGGCAAGTTTATCCCTTTGAGCGATGGGAACTTGTAGTGGTCTTGTTAAGTGTGGTCACGCATGTTCAAACAAAGAAAATAAGATCTCTCTATAAAGTGCCACACCCATTCAAGTGAATGATCTCTTACATCTTTGGAAGTGAAGTGATTGGTTACGTTTCTCTTCAAAAAGTACCTTGCATTACTTTTAGTTTGATCACATCCCTCAAAGATAAGTATTAACCATATCACTTAGAACAAATGCAAGTCCATCCCTTTGAGCGATGGGCACTCGTAGTCTTTTGGTGGAGAGTCCTTGCACCTATTCCAACAAAAGAGATCAAAACTCTCTAAAGTCTCACACCCAATCAAATGAATGATCACCCGCATCTCTCAAAGTGAAGGGATTTTCCAAACCTCTTTTTACAAAGTACCTTGTGTCACTCTTAACAAGTGATCACGCCTATGCAATGGAAGGGAGTGCGGTGTTTTGAAGGTATGATCACCATTATTGAAGTAAATGCAAACCCACAAGTTTTTCCTTTCTTCCCCAACCACACTATTATGATTTTCATAATAGCTTCCTCCACCCCCACCCTCAGTTGAAGCCCGATCTCTTTCATTAAATTTGTTGCATTGATAGAGACCATGTTAAATGTAATTTGGAGAGAAGTAGAACAATGAACAATTCAAGTAGATGATTCATTTGGAAATGTGGAAGGACAAATAGTTTGCATTTGATAAAAGGGAAATCAAGAATTATAAGCATGCTTATCGATTTCCTTTCACTTCGAAAATGAAAAAGAGATTATGTGTTTCTAGTCTTTCAGATGTTGATTTAGTGAAGAAGATTAGCATATTTGTAATGAGTTTCCTATTGAAGAATAAACATGTTTGGAATGAGCTCCTCCAAACAACAATAGCAATTAGAGACAAATCTTATGGGAGAATGAAGGTAACTTGGATTTGGATAGCTCATTCTAAGATTGCAAGGATAAAAGAAGGAAATATGGTAGCAATCAAGAGTTTCAAACACAATTTTCGCATATTAATTAAATCCATTGTAATATGTGGTTTTCTTATGATGAAAAAATGAATAAACCATTCCATCATGGGAGTTTCTCACAATGCCTTTCTCCGAGGTAAATCTATGTGTCAATTTCTCTAGGTGAAGGAGTTTTGAATTTGAATTCGGTTATTTATTTTTGATAAATAGATATAAAATGCATGGTTTACTGATTTCAATTAAACAATAATAAACCATATTCAAAGATACATTGTGATGAGTTGTTTAAAAAAGTATCTACTACAATTTATAGGTCATATTAGTATCAAAGAAGTTATCCTTGAAGGTTGTTGAGGGATCATTTTGAGTTGAATTTTTATAAAACTGGAGAAGTTGCAAAAAGGTAAAAAGATATTTCTAGAGGGCATGTGGAATACAAGGAAGAAATGGTATCAAGAACTAATTATGGGAGAAAAAAAGAAAACTATGAGACAAATCCCATACTATCAAATCTAGAAAATCAGATAACTTAGATATCTCTAAATGTGTCTCATGTGACCATAAGCATCCCATATATGAGCTAGTGCAACAATTCCTTTGTGGCTATAATAAATTTCAAGGGCACAAAAACATAGGCTACCTCATAACATGAGCTCTAAAGATGAAGGAGGTTACCTTGAAAAGAATCCTAACCCAAAAAATAAAGAGATGGAGAAAGAAGATTGCAGAAAAAATAAGGTATTGTTCAATGTTGATGTGAGTATAGACATCAAGCTATGGAAGGGACATTAAATACCTCAAATTAAATCAATGATTACAACTAGAAGTTTGTTTTAGTGTGCATGAAGTGAGTGGAACACAAAGAATTTATTCTCCTATTTTAAGATAAACGGTCATGCTTTGACATGGTGGGAGAGAATGTGGTAGCTCCAAGACTTGAAACTAAACCATATGTCACTCATTAGGGCATGTTTAATCACCTTATCAAGTCATACTTTTGATGAAATGTGTAACTAGGTTCGATCTTCATAAATATGAAATGTACTCTTGATTCTTGTATGATGGTAAAACAAAGAAAATGTATCATTTTTGTAGCATGGGTTTCATGCTCAAGGTCTTTTTATTTAGAGGTCAGGCACCCATTGAGTGCTTCTAGGGTTTGTTCTAGTGTTAAGAAGTCATAGATTCATTGTCATATGAAGAAGACCCCATTGAGCACATTATAACATGTAAAAAAAAATTATTTTTGTATTTAAAAATGTCAAAATACCCTCCAAGGCCAAGTCTGCCTAACAGCTAAGAAGTCGACATCATCAGGGCATGTCATCCTCCTTGGAAGTCTATATATAGGAGAGAAATCGACCTCCTATGGACACTCACTTCTCATCATCTAAGCGAAGGAGAAGCAGAAGAAGGCTAGCAAAAAAGGAAGAAGAATGAAGGACGAACATTTGGGTTATTTCTCTCTTTCTTTCTCACACGTGCGAAGAAGGAAGGCTAGGGTTTTGACGCTACAAGATAGAAATTAAGGAAAATGTAGAAAGAAGGTAAAAGGAAGGTCTATTAGGTCACATACAAGCCCTAAAAGAAGGTGGAACCCAAGGGAAGATCAAAGGAAGCCTTGGAAGCCCTAAAATTGCTCACACATGTGGAAGAAGTGACTGTTGCAAACGCTGAAAATTTAAGACCTATAGTGGAGGCTAAAATTCTGTAGCTGAGGGTCAAAGTTGTGCAGTTGGAAGAGATTTAATTGGGTTTGACTTGGACAAAGGAAGCACATCATCAAGAAGGTTAGACTCAGTCTGGGAAGGGTATTGGCCTTGGTCTAGAGGTCTTGGAATTCTTCATTTGAAGAATCTATAAGGGAAGATATTTTTGGGTTTTCCTTTCAAGTGGAGACGTTTTGGCCCTGGATTGCAGCCTATAGCCTATGTTCTTTTGTATTGTTGATATTCTTGTTTTGGTAGTTGTTTGATGATAAGAATATCATGATAATAAGAGAAGAAGCTAATAAGTAAGAAAAAGTAAAAAGAAATCACAAGAAGTTATCACTTTTCAGAGAAATCATCCTAATTGAAGCCCTATAGATTTCTCAACATGGTATCAGATCTAAGGTTGACAAAGGGCATGATGAAGATCACTTCATACTTGAAGAAGTCATTGAAGAAATTCTCTATGATGGAAAGCCACCTCAAGCAAGGCATCGAATCATTTTGGAGTCTCCTAATTTCTATGAAGAATCATATGACCAAGACTTCCACTACAAAAGATGAAGGGTTATTTTCAGCACTTACATTTACGTTTGAAGATGAAAATATATGGGTAATCGACATTGGAGCGTCTAGACGTATGACTGGTGAGAAAAAACAACTAAAGCATTATCAAGAGGAAAATATTCCTACTTCGTTGAACTTGGTGACAAGAGGAGATATCATGCAAGAGGAATTGGATCAACCTCACTAGAGCTAGATAATGGAGGAAACATTCATCTCAACAACATCCTATTTATTCCATGTTTGCAGCAAAGAATCTACTTTCTATTTCATGTTTAGAAGATAATGGAGATAGAGTCTCTTTCATTGATGGAAAGGTTAGTATGAGACAAAGATTCTAGCATCAACAATGAAAAATTCATTGGGATTTGTGAAGGAAGACTCTATAGGTTGTTGACACCTCTCTCTCAAGAATTGGTTCACATTGAAGTAAGTCCATGTGAACTTTTGCATTAAAGGTTTGGACACCTTCACTAAAAAATATTATCAACTCTAAATTAAAAGGTGAATGGCATCCCTAAATTCAAAGAGGATCATGAAGGAGTGTGCAAGGGATGTGCATTACAGAAAAATGTTAAGAGACCATTTTAAAGCAGTGCATCAAGGTCAAACAAAATTCTAGATCTCATTCATTTTGATGTTTGTGGTCCTATGTCTACAAAGTCTCTTCGAGGTCATTTATATTATGTAACATTCATTAATGACCACTCAATGAAAACTTGGATCTATTTGTTGAAATCCAAGGATGAATTATTTGACAAATTTCAAGAATTCAAAGCTAAAGTAGAGAACCTTACAGAAAGGAGGATAAAGATACTAAGATCTAACAATGGAGGAGAATTCACATCAAAGGAACTCAGATTTTTGTAAGGAGGCTGGGATAAGAGGGAATTGATAGTCCCATATAATCCTAAACAAAATGGAGTTGTTGAATGAAAGAATCAATCCATTAAGGAAAGTGTTAGAGCCATGTTACATGATCAAGACTTGCCTAAATTTTTGTGGGGTGAAGCAACAAAAGTTGTTGTGTATGTTCAAAATCGAAGTCCTCACAAATCACTAGAAAACATGAACCCTAAGGAAGAATTCACTGGAAAGAAACCAAGCATAGACCATCTCTGAATATTTGGTTGTCCTATCTATATTCACATTCTGAAAGATAAGAGAAAGAAGGTGGATCCTACAAGCATGAAAGGAATATTTGTTGGCTATAGTAACACTTCAAAGCAATATAGGATCTACATAAAGGAAGGACACCAAATAGAAGTAAGCCGAGATGTGATCTTTGATGAACGTATTGCATTCAATAAATCAAAGGACCTCCCAATTGACTCTGATGATGAAGAACTTCCAATATTTGAAGAAGAATGCACCGAGGAGGAAGAGGATTCAAATCATGAAGAAGAAGGTCCTAGTGAACCCGTGCAACAAGTCATTATCCCTGAAAGCATAAAGAGGCCCAATTGATTGAAGTCTACTCTTCTAGATGTGGAAGGACATGGAGTAGCCAAAGGTACATTCAAGGAAAGTAAGATGCCCATAAGATATTCAGGGTATGCAACCTACATGACTAAGTTAATCAAAGAAAAACCACCCACCTTTGAAGATGTTTTCAAACATCAAGAATGGAAAGATACTATGAATAAATAATATCAAACGATAAGGAAGAATGGAGTTTGGGAAATCGTTACTAGGCCTGAAGACAAATATTTGGTAACTTCCAAGTGGCTCTACAAGATTAAACATGCAATAGATGGAATTATTTATAAAAAAATAGGAAAGATTTGTGGCTAGGGGTTTTTCCCAACAAGAAGGCATCAATTATGAAGAGACATTTGCACCCACAACTAGGTATACAATGATACAATTGTTGGTCTATTTGGCAGCATCAATGGGATGGAACATCCATCAAATGGATGTCAAGACAACATTTCTGAATGGTACTATTGATGAAGTATATATAGAAAAACCCTTGGGATTTGAAGTGAATCATAGAGATACTCATGTCTACATGTTGAAGAAGGAACTTTATGGCCTTAAGCAAGCACCAAGGGCTTGGTATGCTAGAATGGACACATATCTGCAAAGATTGGGCTTCTCAAAAAGTAATGTTGATCTGAATCTCTATATCAAGGTTGTGAAGGATGAGCTGGTAATCATTCTTCTATATGTTGATGATCTTCTCATGACAGGTGTGGAAGGTCGTATTCAAGAGTGCAAGAGGCAACTGGAAACAGAATTCGATATGAAGGATCTAGGGTTGATGCACTATTATTTGGGGTTGGAAGTATGGTAAGGACCTGATGAGATACATCTAGGTCAAGGAAGATATGTGATTGAGATGTTGAAAAGGTTTGACATGATGCATTGCAAACCTATGACAACCCCTATGATCACAAATTTGAAGAAGCTAAGAAGTTCTGATTTTATCCCTGTGGATCTGACAAGGTATAGAAATTTAGTTGGCTCTCTGATGTATTTCATGAATACTCGACCAAAAAATTGTTTTATAGTGAATATTCTCAGTGAGTTCCAAGTAGAGCCCAAGCATGACCATTAGATAGCAATCAAGCATATACTAGGATATCTGCGAGGAACAATCCACTATTGCCTGAAGTATGATAGTAAGAATTATGTCCACTTGATTGGATATGTAGATTCTGATTGGGGAGGTAGTGAGATGGATGGGAGAAGCACTACTAGAGGATGTTTTAGTTTGGGATCCTCCATTATATCCTAGATGAGTAGAAAAAAAGAATCAATTGCTTTGAATAGTGCTAAGGTTGAATACATTGCAACCTGTGAAGTAAGAAGAGAAGTTGTCTAGTTGAGGAAGCTGATGTATGACTTGTTTGAAGGACCGATGGACCCTACAGTGATACCTTGTAACAACACCAGTTGTATAAGGTTGTATAAAGACCCAGTGTTCCATGGAAAGACAAAGCACATAAATAACAAGTATCACAACATACGAAAGTTGGTGCAAGATGGAGTGTTGCAGCTATAGTATATCTCCACTAATGAGTAGGTCGTTGACATCTTGACAAAATCTCTTCCTAGTAAGAAGTTTGTGTATTTGAGAGACAAGCTTGGCTTGGTTGATATATCCTCCCTAGTTGAGAGGGACAAATAGACACATCATTCTTGTCTTCATTTTGTGAAAAAATAATGGAGAATTGAGTAAGCATGTGGTTTTTGATACTCTTTAAGGATTTGGTAGGGCATCCAAGAAGTAAGAATAGTCGAAGAGGAAATTCCTTAAGGATGTGTTATTCCAAGATAGGAGTTGTCCTAAAAGGACATACCTTGTGAACACCTGGGTAGGGTATGTGCCTTGAAAGACAATGATGATGGTGTCTATCAATCATTGGTCTCGCTAGCATTGTGCTTTGATCTTGTGGAGAGATAAAGTTGTTAGTCAATTCCTTTCTATATGACAATGCTAGTTGGTATGATGCAAAGAGATAAGTTGAAATGATAGCTTATGAGATGGCTTACAAATCTGACTCTTCTTATGAGATCTCTTCAGTTTGACAATGTCCAAGTACCATTTATGAATATCTCCGTAGTCAATAGAAAGTGTTGAAATGTGTAACTAGGTTCAGTCTTAATAAATATGAAATGTACTCTTGATTCTTGTATGATGTAAAAAGAAAGAAAATATATTATTGTTATTTTTGTAGCATGGGTTTCATGCTCAAGGTTTTTTAATTTAGAGTTCAAGCACCCATTGAGTGCTTACAGGGTTTTTCCTAGTTTCAAAAAGTCATAGAGTCATTTTCATATGAAGAAGACCCCATTGGCCACATTGTAACATGTAAAAAGAATTATTTTTGTATTTAAGTGTCAAAATACACTCCAAGACGAAGTCGTCCTAGCAGCTGAGAAGTTAGCCTCATTAGGGCATGTCATCCTCCTTGGAAGGAAGCTTATATAGGAGAAAACTTGACCTCCTATGGATACTCCCTCCTCATCATCTAAGTGAAGGGGAAGCAAAAGAAGGCTAGCAAAGAAGGAAGAAGGATGAAGAAAAAATATTTGGGTTATTTCTCTCTCTTTCTCACACGTGCGAAGAAGGAAGGCTAGAGATTTTATGTTGCAAGATCAAAATTAAGGAATTTGCAAAAAGAAGGTCAAAGGAAGGACTATTAGGTGCCTATAAGCCCTAGAAGGAGGAACCCAAGCAAAGGTCAAAGGAATCCTTAGAAGCCCTAAAATTGCTTACACGTGTGGAAGTAGTGACTATTGCAGGGGCCAAAATTTTCAAACCTGCAGTTGACGCCGAAATTTTGTAGTTGGGGGTCAAAGTTGTGTAGTTGGAAGAGATTTTACTTGTTTTGACTTGGACAGAGGAAGCACATCATCAAGAAGGTCAGACTTGGTCTTGGAAGGGAGTTGGCCTTGGTCTAAAGGTTGAAATTCATCATTTGAAAAATCTATAAGAAGAGAAGAGATTCATGGGTTTTCCTCTCAAGTGGAAAGGTTTTGGCCCTAGCTTGCAGCCTACAACCTATGTTCTTGTGTATTGTTTATCTTATTGTTTTGGTAGTTGTTTGATGATAAGAATAATGTAATAATAAGAGAAGAATCTAATAAGTAAGAAAAAGTAAAAATACATCACAAGCACTTATCACGTTTAAGAGAAATCATCTTAATTGGAGTGTTATAGATTTCTCAACAACTTTTACCCCATTGGATTAGAGAACAAACAAAAGATACTTTAAGCCCCCATCTCAAGGAAAGGTGGGTACAAAATGTGCAAAGATTACACTATGAACTTTTGCAAGAGAGATATAGTTGGATATTTCACTTAACAATCTAAAAGTGTTCATTAAATGTTTAGGAGGTTTGCATAGTCATATTTAAAGATAAGTTATGCTCTTCAAGTCAAATATGCTGGATGAGGCTTTTGTTCAAGCTATGTGCATTGGAGGGGATAAGAAAACACAGTTTGGTGCACTAAATCAAAGATAAACAACAAAGGTCCAAGCTAGAAAAATAATAAAAGTAAAGAGAAGAAGATGGCAACGACTCAACAAAACCTAGATTATAAACCTCATTGTAAACATCATGATGTCAATGGGCACATAGAGGAAAAATGTTGGAATTTGCATCTAGAACTTAGTCCAAAGAAACACAAGCAATGGAAAAGGAAGGTTGTGTTCTCAACTGAAACTAGAAACTAGATTGAAAGCGATTATGATGTAGACATAAGGATAGCACACACATCCACTCAAAAAGAGGTAAACATAAATGTTCTTAGTCTTGAAGAGGAATGGGACATGTCCCAATTATTCCATCATAAAAATTCAACTCAAGAAAACAAAGATTGATTTTATCTTAGTCCATAAGCAAATGCAAGTTCAAATTTTCCATTGATGCAGACAACATTAATGAGGTCGTTGTGAATGTCTCTTTTAGTATTTTACGTGTGTGGGGTAATACTTGGGAGCCCATACATGTATGTGTGAGATGTTGTCTTGAGACAAAGGAAAAATATTGCTTGGTAAAGAATGGGCTTACTTCAATTTTCAATGCTCACAAAGGAAAATCAAAGCTCTCCTTAATAAGTGTGTGCCAAGCAAGAAGGATGCTAAGTACAAACAAGAAGTTTGTGTTGTTCTTGAGAGAGGATCAACAAAATGAAAGGTAATATGGAGGCTGAGGCACCCTCAGAAGGTTGTAATGGGAGGTAGCAACAACTAGATAAAGTTTTGGAACCATGCAATGAAATGTTTCAAGACACAAAGAGTTGCCACCAAAGAGGAGTTGAACATGAAGTTTAGTCGCTAATGGAAAATATTCATTGACTAACATTGCATTATATCGTCATTCATTGTTTGACGAAGATGAATTAAAGTGATAAATGCAATATTTATTTGAACAAGGCATCATAATGCCAACTTCACTTTACTTTGCTGATCACTAATTATTGTGCCCAAGAAGAACAAGTTGGTGAATATGGGTTGACTACCATGTTCTAAAAAAGATGACCATCCATTGGGGAAATTTTGAGGTCTAGGAGCTTGCTAAGAAATGAATTTTTAAAAGAAGAGAAAGAAAACTATTTTTTTAATTGTATTTTTTACTTTTTTCCTTATAAGTTTATTCAAATGTCAAGTATAAAAATGCATACATTTTTTCATGTATTTTCAAATTTTATTGGTGTGGGTCTACTCAAAACCATAAGAGTAGGTACTCGTTGGATATGAAATTTAATTTTTCATTTAACGAGTGTCTACATTTCACTTTCTAGTAATTGAAAATACTACTAAAAAAAATAGTTTCTTCTTTTCTCTCCAAAATATTTGCCCTTGGTGATAACATCATCACCTTAATACTGTTGGTTCTTCTAAAGTTGATTTTGATAGTACATTTCCTAGTCTTGAGGTCCATTTTTACCTTATAATTCCCCTAATGAATAATCATTACACATTGCCATGGATTGATAACTCTACTAAATCATTTGCAACAAGCAAAGTACTTCACCAAGCTAGCCCTGAAGTTTAGATACCACCATGGATTAAAGAAAAAGACATATGTAAATTTGCTTTGGAAATATGACAATTTCAAAAAACTATTTTGAAACATGATGAGGTCATTATCACTTGTTAGTTGTCTTTTGGTTACTTAGTTATGTCTTTTGGTTTGTAATACACCAATGATTTTTTGTGTTTGATGAAACATGTATATCATCCATTTTTCAATTCTTTTGGAATTATATATTTTAATGACGTTTATCTCCAATGCCATGTGGGAAGAACATGTCTCCCATTTGAAAGAAGCACTAGAGGACTGATGAAACATTATTAGTTGGTAAACTTTAATGAATGCAAGTTTGTTAATCAATTCTTGGTTTACCATGTGTGTGTGATCAATGGAAATGAATTGAATATTAATCCAACAACGATTGGGGGAATTAACAAATGCCCCACACTTATTAATTTTATATAAAGGTGAGAAGCTTTGTTGGGATAGCACAGTATTTGAAAATATTCATTCCATATTTTTACACCATTGTTGCCCCACTTCGCACAATCACAATGGATAGCTAGATTTTTCACTGGGGAAAACAATGGCAAAGATATTTTGAAGAATTGAAAGAGAAGATCAATGTCGCATTGATTTGGCAATGTTTAATTTGCAACAATTACTTGAAATTGAGACTAGTGCTTTATGAAATTGCTTTTTGAATTGGTCCATGACATTGGTTTGAAATATCCCATTTATGATTAGGTGCTCTATGTGTTAGTGCAAGTTGTGAAATGGAAATACTACCCATATTGGACAAGAACACAATCATCCATATCAACCATAAACCTCCTTCGTATTTGTAAAGTCAAACGAAATTGCAATAAGCACAACATTACAAGTGGATGGGATTCACATAGCAATTCAATTCTATTATTCTTTTTAAAAAGGGCACAACTAAAAATGTAGTAAATATGTTATCCAAACCATCCATGAAGAAGATTGCAATGGTGAGATCAATAATGCAACATGAATCATTCACTCATGAATTTTATGTGGAAGAATACGATAGTGATGTTAATTTTGGATAGATATATCAACAACTAAGAATAAAACAATAGTTGACCTTAAAGAGAATGAATACCATCTTTGAGACAAGATGTTGTACAAGTTGGGTAAGCTTTGCATCCCAAAAAAGGGGGGCTCGAGATATGTAAGAAGCCCAAACCTCTGGAATTGTTGGATATTTTGGTGTTGGAAAACAATAACAATTTTAAAAAGGTATATCTATTAGTCAAAGATGGAGAAGCATGTTTCAAAGTTCATATACAATTGGGAGGTGATTAGGGGAATTTTGAGGTCTAAAATGGGCCTCCTAAAGAAATTATAAAATAATAGTGGAAATAATAAAATAAGATTAGATTACATCATCAAATTATAGAGGGAAGAAAGACAACTATTTTTTCAACTCTTATTTTCAACTTATCTCCCTATGGGTTTACTCAAATTTCGAGTGGGAACACTTGTTGGATGCAAAATTTGATTCATCATTCAAGAAGTAACCATGTTGCATACTTTCGATGGACCCTACTACATGAAAAATGAGAAATACATGAAAAACATGATTGCAATCACGTTTTTTCATGAATTTATCATTTTTTTGTGTAGCATGGTCTATTGAAAGTATGCAACATGGGTACTCATTGGATAAGGAATTAAATTTTGAATCCAACGAGTACTCCCGCTCAAAATTTGAGTAAAACCTTAAGAATAAGTTGAAAATACGAGTCGAAAGAGTAGTTTTATTATTTTATTATTTTTTAATCTTTTTATTTTCACTCCAAAAATGGTGAATCATCCCCCATAGTTGACATCATCATCTTGAATCCTATTGGTTCTTATAAAGTTTATTTTGGTTGTACATTTTTTTTAGAAGACCCATTTTAGACCTCAAAATTCCCCTATTGAGTACTAATAAACCTAGCAAAAGAAAGCTCGAATTTATATGCCTCTACCAGTTCCCAAGGAGCCATGGGAAAGTATCTTTATGGATTTCATTAAAGTGTCAATGACAAGGTGAGAAAGTGAAAGATAAATTCAACAACATGTGTGTTTATTCTTTGTCTTGCATAGAAATTACTGGAGATATATTAAATTTTACGAAGAGGAAAAATAACACAACCAATAACAATAATAAAAAATGCAAACATTAACACAATTTTTACCTTGGGAAAACCCAAGTCGGGGAAAAAATCCATCATAACGAAATTCCATTAGCCCTTGGCCAAAACCCTAGCCAACTTGCCCAAGTGAGCATTCACTACTCACCTTCTTGGGCACATTACAATGAAGTCTTCTCAATGTTTTAAGACTCCATTACATGCAATTCGATAGACAGAAAACTATAAATAAGCTATACCATGTGCCCAAAATACCATTGTTTGACTTGGTCAACTTTGACTCTTTCCCCAAATCATGTTTACGTAACATTCCCCATAAACCTTTACTTGATGCTTCTTCTAATTCTAGCCAAAATTGCCAAGTGAGTCAACCCTTCTCACTCTAACTCTTACCCCTCAAAAGTTATCCCCTAGATATCCCCTAGAGTAACCCAATGTCCCTCTATCACAACAAAGATGTGCAATGGAAACTGCGGAGAGATGTCCAATGGGAACTGTCGATGTTGATCTCTGTCGCATTCCACCAAATATTGTTGCCATTATAGCCCTTATTCCAAAATCACTAGCTACTTCATCACCAAACCTACGATGGCTATAAACTTGTCCACGGAAAACAGTGAGAGGAAACCTTTGTTGCTCTTGTTTGTCCCCCGTGGGTATAAACTATCCCACTCAGGCTCACACCCCTTGGAACATCTTTGATTCTCCATTCTCAGCCATCACATAAGCGTCTATCGAATCTATGGCACCGTCAACCCACAGGGACCACCACAGTTAGTCCCCCTCCATTGCTCCCGAGTTCAAAACCAAGACTCACAGAAACTACAATTAAAGCATCAAGGAAAAACTCGCAAAGTTTCACAGGTCTAGACTGCGAAATTGTGGAGTGATCCGACCCTATCCAAGCTACTTATATCAAGGGTCCTTGACGCTTTCTGACCACCAACGTCTCTTCATGTGCATCTAAGTTCAATCCCTAACCTTCTCAAATCAACTTCTTGTTACTGCTGGTTGCAGGGTCTAAGCGATGTTGTTATGGAAGACCTCTTCCTCTCGAACTCCATGTACTGGTTCAAATATATTTGGAACGGTTCTAATTAGTCTTTGAAGCCGAGGGTATTCATTTCCTCTTCTCTCCTTTTCTTCATCAATCGTGGGCACCCTCTTGACATCCATCGCCAAGAGACCCTGCTGCCTAGGAGGCTTTATGTTCTCCTTTGACAAGTAACGACAGTTTTACCTATGAATTTTCCCATGGGCTATGCGTTATGAAAGCCACACCCACTATTATGCCTATTCGCTCCTCCTTCACACAGGTCGTGGATTTCACACTCCTCCAAGTAGCTTTACACACAACTGGACAACCGCAAGCTCCAAGTAGTTGTTGATTTGACACACACTTCACAAGCCCAACGCTTCTTTCCTCTACTTGGGCTTCACTGGTTACTTAGCCTATCATCCATGCATCTTAACACAACCATTAATAACAATAAAAGATGCAAAAATTAACACAATTTTTAGGTTAGCGAGAATTCCATTAGCCCTTGGGCAAAACCCTAGCCAACCCAACCAAGTGAGCTTTCACTGCTTACCTTCCTAGCCACATTACAATGACGTCTTCTCCACTATTTAAAGACTCCATTACATGCAATCCCATGGGCAGAAAATCATGGGTACACTATACCATATGCCCAAAACCACCACTGTTTGACTTGGTCAACTTTGACTCTCTCCCCAAATCATGTTTACCTAACACCATCAAAGGTCATGAAGTATAGGTGCCTCTTGGATTACATACATCAATTAAAGGTTTTTGGGCACGTTTTAAATGACAATGTGGAAAAAAATGGACATGAAACTGAAAAACTCTACAACTTTGTATTCCACAGATGGATGGGTAGGGAAAAAATGGTGAATACAACTACAGATTGGAAGTATCTAAAAACTTGGGATGATTAGTTGGCATATATACAACATGCTTATAATAATGCAGTTAATTCTAACACCCAAAATTCCCCTTTCAAAGCAAGCTTCAATTATTTGCCACTAACGTTTTGACGTTTATGGGTAGCAAGGGGAAAAGGTTTTAGAGATGCAAGAGGCAAGAAGAGAACATAGGTCCAATAACAAACTCAGGTAGATTCATCAAGAAGCACAGGGAAATTTGGAATGAAATTAAGCAAAGCATAAGCTTCGTCATGACTATGACTAAACATTGGATAGATCATAAGTTTCAAGTTCAAGACCAATATCTCAACAAGGAAAGATTATAAGGAGCAACTAAGAAGATGAAGCCACCTAGGCATGGACCTTTCGACATTGTTGAACAAATTAGCAACAATGTGTTTTGAAAGAGTCTACAACCTATGCAGATGTTTCCAATAGTTAATGTGGAAAACTTGCACCTCTTTGAATGTGGAGGTTTCCAATAGTGAACGTGGAAAACTTGCACCTCTTTGAACCAATCTATGTTGGGTGAGGAGGAAGGGAAAGAACTTCCACCATAGAGGATTTCACATTGAATTCTCTTGAGGAGTTGGAGGAAGATTCAATCTTGCAAGTGAAGGTTGGAATTACATGCAGGGGGCAATAGGGAATCTAGCAAATAGGGTTCAAATGATAATTGTTGAGGAAAAAAAAATATATGAGGACATGGTCAATTATTTGTTCCCTCTCCTTGAGGGACCACCAATGTCCCAATTAGGGAGGTGTAATCTAAAATGGATCATGTACAACATGGACAGACAAGGCACCTAAGTGTTTTACTCAATTAAACTAGTGATTACATTTGGTAGGCACAAAAGATTACATGGGCTAAAGAGGTCCCATTTATGACAACGAATGGGCACACAACATTTTATTTGGGTGAAATCCCACAAATGCACTTGAAGGCACTTGTAGCCCATGGAATAACGGGCATTTGTGCATCTTTAATTTAAGGTAAACCATATTATTATGATGGAATGAACTCCCTGTGATTTAGGTGAAGGGTATCATGGTGATTAGGAGAGAATAATCACACCTTTGGAGATAAGGAATAATGGTATCTCTTGGAATGAAGGCAAGTTACATCACATTGACCAATAGGAACTCATAGTCTTTTGGTTAATTGTGGTCAAACAAATTCAAATGAGGGCAATCACCACTCTCTCCACAAGGATCACACCCATTCTAGTGAAGGATCACTTGCACCTTTATAACTGAAGGAATTAGCCATGCATCTTTCATTTAGTAACTCACATCATTCTCAACAAGTGTGATCACACCAATGCAATGAAAAGCTTCGCATTGTTGTGAAGGAATGACTGCCATTATGGAAGAGAATGCAATTTCCTTAGTTTAGATAGAGGCCCATAAGATTTGCCTCATTTGAAAATGAGGTATGCAACCACACATGCAAATCAAAAATCAGTGCACCAATGTTTATATGGGTAAAAAGAGGGAACCAATGTATAGCCCCAACCCACACAGCAACTTGAATCAATATATTAATGCAAAAAGAAAATAAGATTACATGAACATCTCTCAACAATCAATCATTGGAAAATGACCCTCCATATAAATTTCCCTTCATTAGACCAAAAAAAATCCTAGGTTATCAATGTATTGGTTGTTGATTCTGTGAGGACAGATCACATTTATAACTAGTTTCATTGTAATTAAAATTTATATTTAAAACATATCACAATTAGTTTAGTATTGTTGGAGTGTTGGATTTTTATATTTATACCACTTTGATGTTCAAACTCCATTACTGATGTATAGCCCATGCCAACTAACATGGCCATGCAACTAACTAAAATGAATAAAAGATCCACAAAAGATCTTATAACAAACTACAAGGATGCAAAGACAAACTAAGATTCCACACTGTTCTAATTGAAACCAAAGCCCCAACCTATGCTTCTAATAAGTACTTCAAACATTGCAAAGCAAACATTACGCAAGTATACACCTAAGTTGCAAAATGGTCTCTTAAGACAAAATACCTGGCATCTTCTTAATTATCAATTATCAACATCTTATTTTCGGTTGTTGGTACACTGTTAAGAATTCTTAATGATTGATGCATCTTTTGTTTAATTATTGTTGTTATTTGATTATCCAAGAGAAGATGCTATTTACAAGATAGTTTATCCAAGAGAATATCCTATTTACTCGATAGTTAAGTAAAGATTCAAACTCAACACCATCAATTCTAGTGAATGCATGATATCCCATCTGGCTAAAACACATCAATATGTCATGGAATGAGGGAAAAATCATTGAACTACTAAACCCAACATCTTGATGACATAGATCTAGCATTATTGGAAAAAAATGACTTGAATAGATCACAATCTATATGAAAAACTGTTAATCATTGATACATCTCTTGTTTAATTATTGATATTACTGATGGTGTTTAGCTGCCTAAGTTTCATTGTTCACAATGAAAATTCAATTTCCCACTAATAATTCTTGTGAATGCATAGTATCCTGCCCAATTAATAGATGTCGATGTGTCACGAAAGGAGGCCAAATCAATGAACTACTAAACCCGGCACCAATAAACCACTAACTGCAGCATTATGTCATATCTAGCATTACTGGCACCTTCTTTCCCTAGGAGACAATTCACATGAAAACTGGGCTTGAGAAACAAGAGGCATTAAACAATTAGTCCATGAAAAACTAAAACAAAAACTATATGTAGCTAAAATATTTGAATGAAATATGGTTGCTCACTGCAAGAAATGCATTTGCAGGACTTACATGAAAGAATTATCAACAGAAAAGTTATCAGAGTTGTAATGGAAGGAAATGGGATATTGTAATCACACGATTGGATGCAAAAGATTCAAGCACATTAACGCAACTTTCAAGAACATCACCATACATTGAACATATAAGCTTCAGAGTTCCAGCGTAAGAAACCCAAGGTAGAAATGGGCCATCTGGTAGCAAAAAACCTAGATGAATGGAAATGAATGTTCTGTTACAGAAATAGGAAACCATAAGAGGCAATAGCAAGTCATATTTAATTGCCTATCCAACATAGCAATATCCAAGTGAGTGCACTGGGAAACTCCTCTAAATATAGAATCAATCAATGTTCAGCCTACAAAACGTAATAACCTTATGGTCACTTTGAAAACTTGCGAGGAATTTTGAGCCTTAATACAGAAATTTCAATATTTTTTGCACAATAATACACTGGAGATGCATAATTAAAAATCCCAAAAAAATACCTCCAATTTTTTTTATTTTTAAATTTTGGTCACTGACAGGCTTAGTAGTATATACTATTTGGCCAACATTATCGGCCAAATAGTCTCAAGCATATCTCAAACTATCATTTACTTCAAAAAGTGGGAAAGTTCATTCTACTTTATCACGATCATGACATGAAGCCAAGCAAGAAAAAAAATGACAAAATCTTGCATGATAAAAACATGAGATATAATGTACATCAAAATAATTTTGCCCCATTGGCAGTCAATACTACGTTGATGATGCATGGAAGTTATGATAAAGCAGATTATTTCCATTCCAGTAGGAATTTAAGATAAAAAGTTTGCTTCTACAGACACAAATCCCGATTTTAAGGCACCAGACTAAAAAATTGATTGTAGCAATAAGCAGGAGGTATAAAAATAGTTTGCTAATCAAGCACTTCCTTTCAATTTTTTTGCAATACCAGAAATATATTTTCCCTGATGGAAAGCCTGATCCAACTCTAGCTTAGTTGGCTGACGTGTACCATCACCAGCAAATGTTCCTGCACCATATGGGCTCCCTCCCTTGACTTGTTCCATCTCAAACATTCCAGGTCCAAAAGTGTAGCCAATTGGTACGTAGATCAGTCCATGGTGAACCAATTGGGTTATGGCTGTTAATCTGCACAGGGGCCAGATATGTTAAATTATCAACGTGTCGACACATTTGCTGAATTTTCAATTGACCTATTAAAGTTTAAAACTCAGCAAATAGGAACTTCACAGGTCATCTGGTAACACCCTTTATATAACAGCACGAGCTATTACATCGTTATATGCCGGTCTCCAATGACAAATAAAATCGAAATTAATAAAGAAACAATAATTGACAATTGAAATGAAATACTTAAGAAAATCCTTGAATTAGAGATACATGGAAAATGTAACTGTGCTAGCTACCATAAACAGAAAACCCACAAACACTGAACCAAAAAAGCAGGACATTTCATACCACAGTTTAGAACATTAACTGAAATAAAGATCAGTAGCCTTGCAATCATAGAGTTTACAATCTCCAGGAATGTTTATATTGATTTGGCACCCCACTCACAATCGAAGGTTATGAAAATTTTATTTACACAGGGCCTCAGGGAAATCCATTTGTGAAAGAATTTAGAAGGGATGTTTAAGGAAAATGTCAAAGAGTTTTGTGGTAGTATACCTGAGGGGCTTGTACCCTAGGGATGGGGGTCATATCCCCTGCATTTCCTGCATCCGAAGGACATGGGACAGGAAATATCCCCTACCATCCCTTGGAAGCAGGGGTCATTATGGAATATCCCAGAGACATCCTTATGTACACACCTTCTATTATGTCTTTCTACTGTTGGGGAATTAACTTTCAGCCTATCATGTAATTGTTTGTTCACATAGCCGTTTACACTTCCACCTGCAGTTTAAAAGGGGACTGGAAACCAAGCTGATCGTTTTGTCTGCAGTTACTAATCATTGAGAGCAGTTTATGGTTCCCCCAGTCCAACGACATATCTCACTCTTTATCCCACAAATCCCCACAAGTTTGAAATCCTCTTCCAGAGAATCTTTTATCTGTAGAATTTGTAATGAACTCAAATTACCCTCTAAGTGAATGAGGCTTTTGTGGTGGAGCATATGAGATAGCAAGAGAATGCAGGGTTGATCAACCTTATTCCTCAGGAGAAAAGGAGATATTCTGGGAGGTTGGAGAACAATCAGATTGATCACTGGATTAGAGATCATAGCTAAAGTCATTGCCAATAAGAATAGATCCTTCAGCTGCAAGAATTATCCACCATGAGCAATCAAGTTTTATCAAAAATCAGTTCATCCTAAACAATTATATTACAACCTAGGAAAGCCTTAAAGAGGCAAGGGAAACAAGTCAAAAAAATATTATCCCTGAAAGTTGACTTTCATAAATATAGGTTGACTGGAATTTCATCCTTGATATGCTCTCTAGGTTGTGTTTTAGGATCGTCTTTACTCAACTGAAGCACACTCCTTTTCAAATCTCTCTACCACAGTTTGTGCTGATGGTCAGGTGTTAAAGGGTGTTACAGCAATCTTTCAGGCAAGGACGCCCACTAGCCTCTTTTTTATAAGGTATTGCAGCAGATTTGTTAGGATATCTCCTTAAAAACTGCTCCAATGAAAGGTGGGGTTCAAGGAAATTCCTCTTTCAGATGCCAAATCTTTATTCAATGTTCATTTTACTAATGATTCTCCTCTGCTCAGGGAAAAATGCAATGCCTTGAAATTTATGCTCAAGCAGCAATAGCAGCAGTCTTGGGCAAGAAGATTTTCCAGAGTGGCTTGTCAAACAGTGGAAGATTATTCATCCAGGTCAGAGCATAAACTCCTTGGGTATTCCTTTTTCCATTTGTGTCTCCAAAGACTTGTGGAAATTGTGTTTTCAACAAATATGAAAGCAAGAATATTCTTTGTTTTTAAGAGTGTCTCTGACACCCCCATAGTCCATAGACCACTGATTGTAAGTCATAGTCCCATTGACCTTCTTCCTTGGTCATTTGTGTACATCAACAAATTAACCAATCCTTTTTGTGGGTTATGAATCTTGACCTAGGGGAGATGCTGTGGGCTGCTGAAATGAAAGGGTCTTATGAAAATATACCCTTGACAGGTTGAATCAATATTGTAGATAGAATTTTGGCAGCAAGACATGTTTTATTCTACCTACCACCTTCCTTCATACAGAAAGTTGGAAATCATTTTAAAGGTTCACAAGGGAGAAACTCACAGAGAAGCAAGGTATTCAAGTTTCAACTAGTCTCAAGGGACAACTGGAACATTGCCAAGAGAAGCCACCAAGCTAGGCTTGATTGACATACGAACACAGGGGAATTGCTGGAAACTTGACACTGGGCAGCCAAATGGTTTGTCTGAGCATTGAGCAATGAATGGCAAGCTCATTAGCATATTATCACATGTCACAGGTTTAAAATGCTACTCATGTAGTGATTAAAATGTCTGTCTGGGATCCAGGATATTGTTGGAGCAGTTGCAAATTTCCAGATCAGAAATTCTCATGCAGATTTGGTAGGGCCTTGGCAATTAGCATCCAAGGAACTTCATTCAGACTTGAGCAGCCTTGGAAATGGATGGTAACTAGTGCAAGGATCCATTTGGTCCTTCCTTTTGATTCTTGAAGAGGGGACAACTTGATTTAATTCCTTGCTTTTGCAGAAAAGAGACTTGCAAAGAAGGGCTTCCACATTTCGGGTGTTTATGGCACAACAATAGAGATAATCAGTTGCTTGAAGGTTTATCAATCATTCAAAAAGGCTTTACACTACTAATAGGTGCACCTGTACAGGCTCCTAATTCTAGCTTACAAAAGATTGACTTTGATGGTTAGGGACCAATTTTGAAGGATTGGAAATGGTAAGATAGGAATCCATTTATGGACTAGAATTAAAAAGTTATCTTCAGAGCTCATGACACATCATCTCTTTGCAGAATATCTTGACAAAAAGTGAGCCATCCTATACAATGAAATTAAGTGGCTTAAGAGTTATCAAAATATCTAGAATTCCCACTTTTCATTTAAGATCAAGGAGCTTGGATGGTTGCTGCTCGATAACAGCTTAGCAGTTAAAGATAAGCTTCATCACTGCCTAACAGATGGCTGTTGCATGATTTTCACAAGATAAATGCAATAAGTAGATTGGGCATGCCATTGGAATGCCATCACATTAAACTGATGGGTTAAAAATTACTATTTTACAATGTCATCTTTAAGGTGAACCCAAAAAGCTGCATGTCTTGTAAGAAACACAATCAGTAAAGAAGCCACAATAAACTGATATATCACAGACAGCAAAGATGTGAACGGGTAATTTCATTGCATTTTAACATGGTAAAGAGAAGAGGATTGGGAAAGGAACTATATGATCTGTTATTTGATGTGTATTATCAGTCAAACTGCAAAGTAGTTATAACAGGAATGCATTAGCAGATGGATCCTGATGGATGTAGTGTCATCCTTGCTAGTAATCTCTCTAAAAATTGCATCTAATTACCCGTACTTGAGAATCTGACTTTAGGAAGTCCATGAACATCATTTTTCATTTTTCAACTTGGCCTCTAAAAAGCTAGGGTGGTAGAAGATAATAAAACGTTTCAGCTTCTGAGAATGACATATATCCTAAGTGGGTAAGCAATCCAGAGAATAATCGTCCTGTTTGAAGGTCTACCTAGTATTCCAAATGAAACCAATATTATAAAATAAATCAAGCTTCAAAGTAAATGGCTGAGCAAGGCATGAATTCAGTTCTTTCCGAAAAATAATAAGATTTGAGACTGATTACATCAAAAATTCTGTTTCTTTGCTGCACATACTTGATAGCTATGATCACAAAAGTCCTTGCAGTGTGAAATAGACTTAAGAAAGCTTAGCATGTTCTAACTTTGAGTATAGTATACACTGTACAGGAATTAAAACGTTCCAATTATAAAAAAAATTATATATTCTATTTTTCAGGTACATTAAAATGTCTCCTGTGGTTATGTATCACTTCATGAAAATAAAATTATGACAGTATTTTAAGGGAAGATAACCTCGTCTGCTATTTGATAAAAGGGAGCAATTTAGAAATAACGATCAGAAGATTCAGAAACAATTACAACGTTTGCACTCTTTTATTTGATTTTTGGGTCTCGGGATCTTACGGAGTAGTTTCTTGGCCACCACCCTGAGATCCTGTGCTATAAAAGATGCCTGCTGGTTTGCCTGCCAATTGCTGAGTTCGCCATAACCCTCCTGTTGCATCCAAGAAAGCCTTAAATTGGGCTGCCATCATGCCATATCTTGTGGGAAAGCCCAGTATGAGGGCATCTGCATCGGCAAGTTGTTGAGGCTCTATGATGGGCACTTCAGACCTTGGTGGTGTATTCATTTTAATCAACACCTGCTCAGGAAGTGTTTCCGGAACCTGCAGGGACCAAGCTTCTTCTGCTTAGTAAATTTATAAGAATAAATACAAGGGTAGTCATTGTTAGCCTTCTGGACAGCAGGAAACAAGAATGAGAAGGAAACAAAAGAACTTGGAAAGTGTAAAGCCTGATGGTTTGCCACATAGTGTCCCACATTTACAAGTAAGAGAGGTGAAATTATGTGGGGTAAGTAAAATAGATATATTGACTATACAATGGATGATAATATAATGTCTAGACTCTAGAATTAGGCTTCTATATTCATCATAAACCAAACCTTACAGTAAAGTTAAGAACGTAACTCTAACATGTTAGAAATTAATATAATAATGTCAGGTGAAAGAAATACAATCGACTCTAATCAAGGTACTGTATTTAAAAGAACTAACATACAGCACATTAAGTATAAACATTAGTAAAGACGCTAAAATAATTAATAAGCATCCAAGAGTTCTGAAGCCACATATGGAAGATGGTAGGATCCATTAATATATCTGCATTGTAAACAGTACCAGTGTACATCCATCTTAACCCAAGATCTATAAAGCACAGAGAGTGATCAAATCCCTCTGAAACACAACTTTTTAACAATGCAAAACAAGAATAAAGGTTTGCACCTTGAGGGACTTGATTCCTCCCGTTATTGGATAGACCATGGTTAATATGGATCTACATCATATACATATTCAGTTTGGGCTTTGAGTTTTGCATAAGATTGATGTAGTCCTATGAGTACTGTATATGAAGTAATGATCCTTCAGGCCTACAGGCCTTGTAGTGCCCTTCTTAGTTTGTGTTTACAGTCTCATATGCTGGGTCTTGACCCAAAATTTGTAAATATTTGTGATGTTTATATCATTGGAGATCAGATTTTTGGGGGAAAAATGATGGACATTAAAGTGTGAACTTTGGTCCAATGTAGCAGCATTTCTGAAACGTGCCTCTCGATGCATGAGCAATTTAAGAAAATACTTTTAAATGTTATATCCAATACAGTATTTGAGTTATAAAATGTTGAACAATTCCCAAAATGTGGTAGACTACACAGGAATTTAAACAGATAATTACATTATATGCATAGATTCAATGCAACCATTTAGTAAGTTCACAAAACAATCAAGATAAATCTGTCCTGTAAGTTTCATAAACAATCATGATATTGCCAAAAATATGCTGCAACTTTAATCAAAATATAGGCAATTCTTTTCTCTGAAATCCTGAACATAATTGACACAAATGGACATACAATATTTGATTGGGAAAATCTAGTATGATTTCAAACTTTCTTAAAACGTCAAAATAAGTTGAATTAGCCATTTTAAAGGTAAAATTGCAGCTTGTTTTCTTAGTCGAATTCTAGCAGTCGTTTTGACATATTACAGATAACTTTTAAATAAAACCTTGAGTTTGCAAGTTGCTTACGTTTCTTACAGCTCAAGGCAATAATGTTAATCTATTTTCCTATTGAGGGCTTCAACTACCCAGAGCCTTTGGAGAATCACAAATGCTACTATCATTGTCACAAACCATCTGTTAGTTTTTCTAATTGAAAGTAACTTGCGAGTCAAAAATCACAACTCAGATCATTTCTATAATCAAAATCTGAAACTGTCTTTTGATCAAACCATTTAGCACTTTTAATGTTTTAAGAAAACTTTTTAAAAAGAATTGAAATCATATATCAAAAGAAGAACCACTATAACAAGAACTAGTAACAAAAGAATATTTAGTAAAAGTTGTATGTGCATTGTGGATAGAAAACTTTGGATGTGGGGCATGGTAACTGCAGATTCATTGGTTTATTGTTTCACTCGCTCAAATAACTGGGAATATCTTATTTCACGTTGAATTAAATATAAATGTTGTACTTGGTTTTGGTGTTATTCCAAGTCCTTGACTCCCACTGTTGTTGAGCATATCCCAATTGTAATCTTGAGCCCATTTAAGGTCATCTGCATGTGTTTAGATCACGGTGGCATCATTTACTTCTTGTGAGTGACTCTTCAGCCCATGGTTGAATAGAGCCCCTAAAAGTCATAGGGGAAAAGGGGAGTTTGAGGACAATTTCTGCATGTTCGACCTGGAAAACAATAACAGGTGATTCAACCTTTTCTATTGTCGAGTGCAAAACCAAAAAAATTTGTTTTTTTGCCTTCTAATTAGCCACTTACACAAACTACAAGTAATATGTAAATAAATAAAAGTAAGTGATCACAAGTTCCTGGTTCAAATCCCCCTGGGCAAGTCATGCTAAATCTACATTAACAGATTTTAGGCATGCTATGCACAAATGTGGGGAAGCACCCCTTCGTGTTTCCCCACATGGTTTTCCTTGAAAAAAGAAAAAGGAAGTGGATTAAGAGTGTACATACTAGAAAGTCATAACAGAAGTATATTACATAATAGAAGAAGTGGCACACAAAGCTTCAGAAGCAGATTTCATTCAAATTAGCTGGAAGCAGAGAGCAAAGTGACATGTTATACCTATAAATGATCACATAAAAGACTTGGGATGCGTTGAATTCAGTTGCAATTGATATCCCTCAACTCCTACTTGGCACTATCTGACCCATATCCAACCAATCCTAAATCATATTTTCTACCTTATCCTTAACTTGGGATATATGTAGGGAGGAACACAAAGCAATTTAAACCCTAGTTCCACTAAAGGATCTGTTCTTGCCCCCTGATTCAACCACAACCTTTTAGATAGGTACTTATGCAAACTCATCAATAAGTTGTTCCATCTCTTTCTATCTTGTGTGATTTTTTGATGTGCAGGCCTTTCCTAGAACTAGACTAAAAAATGAAACATCACTCACTACTAGCAAGTTGTTTGGCCCTTTTGCTATGTAATAACAATGTCTTTGCACAAGGTTGCAGTCCTCTAGATGTGATTAGTTGTTATCACAATCATATGTAATTCACCCAAGGTCTTCAATCATTATGCCCCAAAGGTCATATCATCCCCTGGATGGTACTCAATCAAATGGGGGTCGATGGAACCCCAATTGGACTATCTGATGGCACTGAGGCCAGGTATGACAGAACACTGGAGTTAGGACAGAACAATGCCATAGAATAGGGAAAAATTTTGAAAAGACTAACTCCAAAGACTCCCAGACCCGCAAAAACATTTATCTAGTTTCTATTGAATGTAATAACGAATTCCTCCAGACAAATGGAGGCCTGGGAGAGTCTATGCCATATGGAGAGGGCGGATAAAGACAGCAGAGGAGAGAGTGGAACTGCAGAACTTTATGGGTGAGATGAAGGATTCCCTGCTGAAAGAAAAGGCTAAATGCCAAAAGCCAGAGGCCAAACATAGGAGAAGTCACAAAGTTCTTATGAAGTTTGCCATGAATTTAATAGCTGCCTAAGCCCAAACCCGATTAAAGCTGACAGAATGTATCAAGGCAAGACTATGCAAGGCACACTGTAAATGCTCAAGCTCAGCTACCACTAAAGCTGGAGCTGTTGTGGAAAGAAGACCTGGATATTTAAAAGAAGCCTTCCTCAAAGGCAGGCCTCACTTGGGAACTGTACCAACCATCTCTTCAGACAAGGATGACAAACCAGGCAACAAACACAAAAATAATTCAAAGAAAGAGTGAAAAGCTTGAAATTCCCTGATCTAGCAGTTTGCATAATCATAAAAAACTGCTTAATTTTAAGATATGTTACGAGAAATAGGAAATGCGGCAAGAGGGTTTCGAGGGATAAGAAACATGAACCCCCCCCTCACAGCATATATTATGCATATAAAATGATGAGCAATATATCCGGGATGGAAACAAGAACAAAGAAGGGAATAAAACAAGAAATCACTCTCCTAATCAAGTTTCCAATGACATAGTGCTTCTAAGAAATAGTGAAACTTTTGTTGTCATTTTGCCACATCTGGTTCCTAGTTTGTGCTCATATAATGAAAAATATCAGGAAAGAAACAATTCAGAGTGTAACTCCTGATAAAACGTATATGCCAACTCAGTCCAGTGTGGAGACTATACCTGGCAAATCTCTCACAAACTAAATGTAACAAATGATTCCAAAAGGCATGTCTATTATAAGACTGAAAGGCCTACTTAAAGCTTTCATCTCCACTTCTACCCATTTGCCTTTAAATACAAGGGAAGGATTTTTCGCTGTAAATTGTCTTTATCTTAATATCCCTAAGAAGGTTGCCATACAACCTTTAATTCCTCCTAAAACTTATGCTATCCATTCTAACCCATGTCGTGCTTCCCTAATTAGTTTTCCTCATTGTTGGGCAAGAATGTCAGCATTTCTTCTTACAAGGGAAGAGTAGGAGAACCTTTAGACATTATGACATTTTCCTTAATTTGACTACAAAAACTGCTTTGAAACCTAACATTTGCCAGAATCTAAGAAAAATAAATAAAACGCATCAAGAAGAAACTAATCTTTAACATAGTTTTTGGAATTTTTATTTTTCCAGGTGATTTTGTAATTAGCAAATAAACATTTTTCTCAATGGTGTTTCTTATACATTTTTTCCAAAAGCATTGATGTAAAGTGCACTTCTGCTTTCTCTCTCTCAAACTGTTTTCAAAACTACATACCTATTGTCTTTCCAAATATATTCTACTCCAACTTTTGATTCCAACAATCAATGGTAATATTGATTTCTCTATCATTTTCAATGTCCCTCCATTTCACCTTACCAAACAGATTTCCTTACTAAACCTTCCTCCATTTTCCAAGTCACATCATGTCAGCCATGCAATTCTATGCATTATCTGTACTAGATGACTTTTGTATGTGGGGAACATTGCCTCTTGACTGTGAGACAACGATGATGTCAGGTTAAACTTCAAAGGATCTGTTCAATGCAAATTAGAGCGTTCTCAACACAGTGCTCTATGGATACACGTTACAAAGCTTTTATATATGAGTGAGGAGCACATCTTTGCAAGATTGTGAGAGAAGCACATAATATATAATGGCCGAAAAGAATTCCTTCCATGGAAATTATAAGCTACTCAACCAACCAACGAGCAAAATAAAGCAATGCCTCTTGTTTGTTTACTGGGTCTAAAATCTTGCCAGCAAGGTCATGAATTCTTCAGGTTGTAAGGTCCTGCAGGTTGTACTCATACAGGGTAGCAGTAACCCATGCCACATCATTTTTACATAATTCATTAACTGAGATTCGTTTTGGCTTCTCTTCCAATTTCATTTATTGATTGTGAATTAACTTCCAGTAGATAGAGCAAAAGGGATCAAGCCAGCCCTGTTGATATGACCAAATATAGTGCCCTGACTTGGCAGTTGTACAGGAACAATCTAAGAGATTATCAACTGCACAAGATGACCAGCAACTTGCAATGAAGGGAAACAACCTTTTGTTGACCACATAAATTGTTCACGCTAACTTGCCACAAAATACATCAACCTTGTTATTTTCTTTGCTTCCTTCAAGGTTGATAGTGTAAATAACTTGTACACTTTCTGGCATTTATTTTCTTAGATTTTATTATATTAGAAAAGGAAAAATGCCCAAACCTGCCACAAAGTAGCCTCTACACCTTCCACAGAATCCGCACCTTTTTTAATCTCCTCTGCAAGCTTCTCCACATGTCCATACATGGAATAGTACCTGGAATGACATTGTTTAAAGAAGGCTGTTACATGTATGGAACTTACAGCAATTCTAATATATGTATATTGAATGGCTGACTGCTCTTTCATAAATTATACTGTTTATTTGCATGGAAAGAAAGGTCAATTTAGTTTTATATACATAATTACGACAACATGCAAATGAGATTATACAGATGAAGGATAAAACATCTCCAAACTCTGATTGGGAGGAATCCTATTTGAGACACGTGGGCAAAAAAAAAAGTAGTCTAAGGCGATTATAATAACCTATCTCTACTTACAACTGTATTAATGACAATTTCTTCTTCTTTTTTCTTTCTAAGCTTTTGCCATTTTTCAAATGAATTTTCCTTCACATTTATACAAAAGCAACTAATAAGACAATGTATATCACATGACCAATATCTATAAAGATCAGAAGAATAAGGATGCTTTGCACAAAACAATAGAGAGCTTTTGAATTCGCACAAATAAGGTATGTGGCAAGGTGCATATTTGTGGCCTATTAGGTGCATATCGTTATGTATTTATAAAGACATTGAGCCAGAAAAAGTCCAAAGTTTCCATAAGGTTAAACACAATGAGAGCGATAAGATTTATTACTTCAGGAAACGGTAAAGGGAAAATTTAACACGTTACAACAATTTATGAACATTAATACGAAATATTTTTCATCCTATAGCCTCTTAACGAACAAGTTTCATTTGCAGTAACAATATCGTAAATCTGATTATATGAAATGCCATCACTGTACAATCCCTAGAACCATAAAATTGAGTACCTATGCTGGGGAAGCAGATTGACAATTACCTAAAACATAAGGCTGACTGTGGCTATGCTTTCTGCGAAGTAACCTTCCAAATTATATCCTAAATTGAAACGATAGGAACTGAGTAAATATGCTCTTATTTCTCATTTTTTGGTTTCAACTTTTAAATCAAGCCGAAAAATATCTATGACAGATTGTGAAGGACAACATCCAAAAAGTGTAGGTTATTTATAAAAGAAGACTAGGCTGAGAAGCTCTCACACACACATATATATATATGTTTGAACACTTGATGTTATGAGCTTAATCATAGATAATACACTCCGAATATAGAATAGATCCAAAGCGTAATGATATAGGAGAAAATCTCCCAACAGCTCTAAACGGTAACAATATCAAATCTTCTATAACAATTACTCAGTCGTGTAGGCCTAGGTTTGAGGCTGACCTAGTCTTTACTTATACATGTGATCCCCTATATTAACTAGAGGGTCATAAGTATAAGACATTGCTGAAATTTAGTTTTGGATAGGAAGATGGGGGAAGGGGAAGAGGAGGAAAGTATGATTTGGGAACTTTATTGTTTGCATCGAATTTGAGATAACCACCTGTGACATTCAGCTTCATGTAACAAGCTCGGAGATACCTTCATTCTTCAACAATCAAAGGTTCTCATAGCTAGCTATACCTATTCATCTGGCCATATACGTTCATCGCTAAGCAAGATGAATCAATATACTGGATGGGTTCCCACAGCTGGATAAGTTAATCAAAATCTCAATAACAATTAACAAAATCGTCAAATGTCTTCTGGAATTTATTATTAGAATTTAAAATAACCATCTTCCAATATTTAGACGATGAAATAGCCACAGTTATATCTTAAGAACCATCCATGTGTATTTCCACTCACTGCGGAGATTGAGTTGAAACAGTGATTTCAGCTTAATAAAACAGCTGTGAGAGTCTATCACCCAAAAGAAAAGACAGAAACAAACGCACTTAATAAAACAGCTGGTTATACTTAATTTGTCAAATGCTTTTGCAATCTACATTATTGTGATAGATTCAGTTCGATATAAGAAACTGCAGGGGTTTTGACTTACTGACCTAACATGGCCTTAACCTTAAACTTTGTGCTTGCAAATGTAAATCCAAAAACAAAAGACCAAACTAGGGTCTTTAGGATCTAATTAAACTCAACATCATAATTTATGAAAATTGTGGCTCTTAAATTACTGAAATTTGATTTACACTAACAATTTCAAATGATTTGGGCACTCTAATTAACAAAAATGTCAAACGCTTTTGCACTCTACATCGCTGCCTGCGAGATTTAGTTCAACATAAGCAACTGCAGGGGTTTTGACACTCTAAAGCATGGCCTTAACCTTAAACTTTGTACTTGTAATGCAAATGCACCCCAAGAGACCAAACCGGGTCTTTAGGTACAATATTAACTTATCATCATAATTTGTCAAAAATGTGGCTGTCAATTACTGAAATTTCATTTAAATCAACAATTGCGAAGGATTTTGGCACTCTAATTAACAAAAATGTTAAAGGCTTTTGCAATTTGCGTAATTGCCTGCGAGATTTAGTTCGACATAAGCAACTTCAGGACTTTGATTTCTTATCTAGCCAAGCCTTATCGTCAAACGATGTGCTTGTAAATGTAAATCCACAGTGCACACCACAAAACCAAACCATGGTTCAGGGTCTAATTTCACTTATCGTCATAGTTTCTGAGAATTGTGGCTCTCAATCACTGGAAATTTTTTTCAGGGGAAAAGGCGCCATAGATTATATTAAGTCAATATAAAAACCATTTTTTCAGGGGAAAAGGCGCCATAGATTATATTAAGTCAATATAAAAACCATGATTAGATAAAAAAGATGACTTGAACAGCCCCATATCAAGACATCATTTTGAAAAAGCACATGAGAGGGATGACAGATAGCACAGCTTAACCTCTCAATCACTGAAATTTGAAAGTTGATTGAACTCAACAATTCAGAAGGATGACAAAATTGTGAAAAAAATTTGCAATCTACATAATTGTCTGCGAGATTTAGTTCGACATAAGCAACTGCAGGCGTTTCGACGCTCTAATCCAACATAGCATCGACCTTGAACTTTACACTTGTAAATGCAAATCATGCCAAAAAAATCCAAACCGGCGTCTTCCGGGTATAATTGAACTTAATACCATAATTTCTGAAAATTTTAGCTATCTATTACTGAAAATTGATTTAAATTAACAAATCCGAGGGATCTTGACTCTCTAACACTGAAATTTGAGTTTCATTAACAATTCCGAGGAATCTTGGCTCCCTATTGCTGAAATTTGATTTAAATTCACAATTCCAAGGGATCTCGACTCCCTATTAATGAAACATGATTCAAAGTACCAGCTCCGAGAGATTTTGGCACTCTATTACTGCAATTTTGGTTTAGAATAAGGGCGATCTGAGCAAATCACTATTGAAATGCAAATTCGTGCGGGGGGCTGAGAGAGGAACAAAAAATCCCTGAGTTTCCATCTACACCCCGATATTAAGAATTAAAACGGATCAAGGAATCGATCTTCAGCAGAAAATGAAAATATTGCTTCATTATGAAAACATATACACAAAACCTGTAGCAAATAACATAAGTATGGTAAGTAAATCTTACACTATGTATACTTTGGTGGCCATCTCGAGAATGCTAGGGTTCAAGATAATTCGTCCAGCAAGATGATTTTAGCTCTGACGATCAGTGAATTTAGCTCTACACGACGGTACTGGAAGGGCTAATGACCATTTTATAGGCACGGTCTGTAAGAAGTTTGTCAACTGCCCGGATCGGACGGTTGCGTATTCTCCCAGTTTCATGGACAGTGATCACAGTTGTAAGATAGATTTATTCATTACGCCATTACGGCGTAGGACGCAGGATAAGAATTACATTACACCATCCATGACAAGCTTCATTCAAAATCATTTAGATGATAAAATGGTTAAAAGTTTGGATGTCTTAATCTGGTAAAAATTTGGTTCAATAAAAATAAATTAATTAATTGACTGCAAGAAAATCATTTTATTTCAATGTGTCGGTGATAATTATCCTCTTAAATCATTTTTATTTTGTTTTATGGGTTAGTGATAATTTTTAATCGTATTCAACTTGTCCTGAGGATGAATTCTAGTTGGTTCGAAACGCGTCGACAAATGATTAATGATGTGATTTCCCCCGAAAACTCTCCAAACAATTTATTCATTTTATTTTAATTTTATTTTTTATTAATTTTTTCAATAAAGCAAACCATGACTTTTCAAATTATTTTAATGTATTAATTAGAGTTTAGTATAATATTTTTAACCATTTATTATTATGTTTTTTAATTAATTTTATATTAATTTTAATTATAAATAATTAGGGGTGGTAAGAAGGGAGAGTATTTTTTAAAAAGAAAAAACATTTTTTTTATTAATAACTAGGTGTTTGCATCCGTTTGCATTATTTATCAATATAGTGAAAATGACAAAGTACTCTATGAATTTGAAGAGGACAAAGTGTTCAAGTACTTATTGGATCTTAGTCATATGACAAATAATCTAGTAGATATATATAGTCTTAAGGATTTTTGTCAACCAAATAACATCAATTGGACACACGTAAGGTTATGGGAGATTCTCTCCTAACCCTCTATCATGTGATGAAAAGCTCCCTCCTAAAGGAGAAATCTATGGAAAACAACATAAAAAGAATCTGGAAATTTGCAAAAGATATAATATCCAAAGCATATTTTCATGCCCTAAGAGACTTCAACAAAGAAGGAGACAAGTATACTAACTAAGGGTGTAAATTGAAGATAGGTGAATTAGAGATTAATGGCCAAATCAGGCATACTGTAATTCCCTAATGGAAAATGAAGTCTAACAGTATGTGTTGTAGCTTTTGTGCTTTGTCAAGCAATTTTATAAGGTATTTACTTACAAAACCCTTCTTTTTGTTGCTTAGATATATTCTATTTTGAACTTGCTCATATTACTCCAACTAGTTACCAATTCACCACGGTTATATATATATATATATACTTATACTCATAAAAATCATGTATTTTTTAAGAATGATAAAACAATGAAAAAATCGATAAACTAGTTTTGTAATATATAATGTATTTGTTTGAAAACAAGATACAAAGTTATTATAATTTGTGTAATATATTTTTTTAAATGTTAAATTTATTTTTATAATTTAAAAAACATATTATATAATCTATGTGTAATAAAAAAAATAAATAATAAATATAATTTTATAATTTAAAATACATATTTGATAAAGGAATTTTTTTATCATTAACTTATTTTAAAAAAAATAATTCTAAGAACATTAAGGTTCATTTATTAATTATTAAAAAAATCAAGTGCAGATTCATTATAGTAGAAAGTTTTTTATAATAAAATAAGATGTTACACACTTCATCATATAAATATATAATTTTAATAAATTTTTATTTAATATAAAGATTATCATATTAGTTTGGTATTAATGGAAAAATATAATTAGTAATATTTGGAAAGTTGTTGATAAGTTGATTTTATTTTTAATTCATTTTCACGTGATATATTTTAGATGAAATGACAATATTGAATTATTTAAATTGTATATTTGAATGCAGAAATTGATTTAATTTATAGAAAAATTAATAATATTTCAAATTATATAGACTTCATAACCAAAAAATTAAAAATTTTCCTTCTTTTTTGTCGGTCAAAAACTTCTCATTAATTCGTCAAAATGCTACATTGGATATACATGAAGCTCATTACTATCACAAATTTACCCCTACTGGATTTGTTAGCCAGGTGAGTGATGCAAAATGTAAGTACAAAATGACCAGTTAGCCTAAAAACACATAGAATAAACATATAGCCAACAGTCAGCATAGATCAAGGAGGAAAATAAGGTACATAAGCAACACTCGAAGCTACGGGAGGATGAGGATCCCTATGAGCATGGAATTCCACTCTATGTCACAAGGTTTGTCGAACTTCAACCTTGAGGTTCGAATTTTGGCAAACCTTAAAAAAAATTGAGGTTCAACGAACCTCATAGCCATTGACCAAATCCATAAATCAAAACTCATAACCTCATGTCACAACTCAAGCTTGTAATCTGTCCTTGCAGTCTCCATGTTCATGATAGCATTTTATGGTTTTTTGATGTTGATATCTTACCATTTTATCCTATACCACACACACACACACACACACATATGAACCTTATGGTGAACCTCATCCACACCTCATCAAAAAAATCGAACTCGAATTGAACCTAATCATTGTCAAACCTGAACTCAAACCCGAACCATGTGACTTAGATTCCACATGAGTGAGGCACACCTCTATCTCATCCAATTGTTCGTTGGTATGTCGTTGGCTCTTGCGTAATCACATCAAGCAGTCAAGAATATCCCACTGATTTTGTTGCAAATCGTTTAGAAATGTTATGACCTCATTTGTTTCCTCATGTATGTGTTGCCTCATTTCCTCTAAAATAGCCAATATACTTCTCATTTAAATATCCAAAATAAATTAAAAAATCTACTTCATTAACAAAATATTTAAATTATTATATATTAATATGCATTTCTAAGCCAAATAAATTATTAAAACTTAAAAATTGGATTTTATCTTAAACTAAATTAAATTAAAAATTTTATTATTATATAATAGATATATCTTTATTATGAAATCAATTCTTAAGTGAGAAAATAAAATGGTGTTACATTTAATAGTAAAATATGTGATTTTAATATTTAAATAATAATAATAAACACTTATAATTTTATATTTAAAAAAATAAAATTAATAATAACTAAAATAAATTGACTTATTTTTTATTTTTAAATAGAGAAAAATTTGTTTTTACTTTTCAACTTTCTAATTATCCAATAAAATATAAATCCAGATTCTATGTTTCAAAATAAAGATAAAATATAAATAAATAGAAATCACATAATCTATACTTCAAAATAAAGATTATAATTTTAAAGACTAAAATTTATACACATTGTAAGATTTTAAGTATTTTTAATATAGTTAAATTTTAATTTCATTGATAAAGATTGTAAAATATCTTTATAATAATATATAAATAAATAACTTTAAACCATATAAAATCAATTATTTTTGTATTCTTTCTTATATACTTAATTTTTATAATATATTTGTTATTTATTATAATTTATATTGATATATTTGATGTTTTTAATTCTTTATATTCCATTATTTATTTATATAAGGTTGGTTAATATCTTATATTAATATCTTCAACATATCAAATATGAAAGGAAAATTACCATACCAATAAATGGCATCCTTTCATCAACAAAAATGGAACCCATAAAAACTAGCATCCTCTAACCCGAAGTGGGGACATGAACTTCCAATGACTTAATATCATATACAACAAGGTGGGGACATTCACAAGCATAAATGCACAACAATTGGGCAATCCCTTCCACTAGTGGGGAATGGGAATTTCATATTCTAGAATGTTATGCAATTGTCAAACTAGCATCTTCATAGAGGTTCGCTGACATATGCACAGTGGTATGTATGACTCATTAATTGTCATGTTGCACTTTTGATAATTGCAAGTGGTTATTGCACCATGTTCAATTTTAATCTTTAAATTATAAAATAATTATCATTCTACTTTGTCTTAATAATATAACTTTAATTCATACATCATCATGATGCAATTACATTAAGGTTAATTATAAGAAACAAAATTAAAAGATTGTCAAAGATTTCCACCCACCTTCTCTTAATAGAAGAAATATAAAGACAATCCAACTATTAAGGCAACCACCAACAACCCCATAAAATATTCCTTAGGGAAGGAACAGGGATCTTTCCATCCTTCCTACGAACATGTGACATAGGTTCCATGTCACAGTTTAACTTCTAGGGTTTTCTTTGACACGTGTGATATATGCTTTCATTTAACCCTTTCATAAGGGGTCGACATCATTTGGTTGGAAAAAATAATTTCAATGGATACAGTCAACATGTTCCAGTTGGCTTAGAACATAAGGGACTTTGAATAAATAATGTTGTTTATTCAACCTTGTCATTGATGGAGTGAGCATGTTGTAATTGGATTACAACATGGCTTTTGAATAATTAATGTTAATTATTCCTTTGAAAAAAGTTAATGTTGTTTATTCAACATCCAGGTAATAATTTATCAAGTGAGCATGTTCTAGTTAGATTTGAATATGGGATGTTTGTTTACCTACTGCAGATTGATACGATGAATCAGAGGTGTGTATTTGGTTAGAGTTGGATTGCATTTGTTTTGCTTATGTAATGATGATGCTTTTTATTTTTAACTTAAATATACTCGAAAGATTAAATATACTCGAAAGATTAAACCTTAATAGGAAATATTATTTTTAAAGTAATTGGTGGCATTAGTAGTAATTTAAGTTATTTATTTATATTGTTTAATTTTTTAAATATATAATTTAAGTAGACATAATAATAATTAAGAATAGGTAAGTCATTCTATTTTTTGCAATCGAAATTTAGATATCGACGGGTTGGTAGTTAGTTGTGGTGTTGAAGAGACGTTCTTCGTGGTTTTCCATTGGGTGATTGTTGTCCTTGTGTTCACTTAGGTTACGCTCTTCGGGTATGTTTTTAGTTTATGTTTTTGTTTCCTTGCTCTCATGGATAGTCCCATAAATTTGCTAGTTTTTTTGGAGGAAAGGTTATGTTTTGAGGTTGAACGTGTGAAAGAAGCAACACTGGGATTTGTGGATGGCAATTGAGGATTTCTATGAGGGTTTAGTTGTACTATGTACC
This sequence comes from Pinus taeda, assembly GCA_000404065.3. Classification (NCBI taxonomy): domain Eukaryota; kingdom Viridiplantae; phylum Streptophyta; class Pinopsida; order Pinales; family Pinaceae; genus Pinus; species Pinus taeda. Next base: position 85,590 of record APFE030891006.1, read on the forward strand.
CTGTCTCTGTTTGTTATGGTATTTTGCTTTCTCACGTGGGCATTCTATGGGCAGAGAAACTATGTCTTTTGTTGATTTTTCTCTATCTGAATCCCTAGCACGACGACAATGATATTTCTATGGTTAATTGTTGTCACAACTCTAGGTTTACTTGGTTCTAACTCTCCTGTTGTTCGTTTCAAATTCTTGTCCCCCAACACTCATGGCAAGGTTGGTGGTATGGTTTTGGGTTTTGGGATTTGCCCCATTTTTGTCTCGTTGCTTGGTGCAGGTTAAACATTTGGGTAACTTATTATTTTGCAGTATCTTGCTTTGATTACTTGCCAGATCTTTTTTTCTGGGGAGGTTCTGGGAATTGTAAAGTTCTTCGTTGGATGCTTAATTTAGGTTTATTGTGGTGGTCTGAACCTACAATTGTTAGAGGCTTAAGCCCCTATTATGCCATGGCCCCCGCTACTTCGGTGAGGGGCCATCAAGCTAGAGGATCTCGTGGTTGTGGCAAGAAGAAAGGCAAACCCATGTGGGCCACCAAGCCAACTCCAATGTAGGAAGAGGTCGAGCTCATAAATCTATTGCTCGCATAATCAATGATGCCGCCACTGCATACCGTGAGGGTAACTCCTCTCAGGTTCGTCAGCTTATGGCCAAGTGGAAAATTGATTTTAATCGGCAAGCTGTGAAAACATAAATTGATTTGGGTGATTGGCAGACCTTGGCTCTTGATCATGGTCAATCTAGAGGTTGGTCTTCTTAGTACAAGCAAATTGTCCATTTGTATTAGTTGATGAAAAACTTATTAGCCAAAGCTTTGGTGCAAATCCCTTTGGGCTCACCTTTGACATCTCAATAACTCTCGCATTTTAGTAAGGTTCTTTAGCAGATTCAGTTTCAACTTCAGATGCAAAATGGACGGCTTAGTCGTATCAAGCAGCACATCCCATGTATCCCGTAAACTGAGCTTCCAGGCTCTAGTATGAAGGATCCTACTCCAAAGGATCCATCCAACAGTTAGCAGCATGGGGATTTAATCTTTGTTTTGTTTTTGTTATATGCAAATGCTACAGACTTTACTGTATGTTTTCGGTTATATATAATATAGGAAGTATAAGGATACTCAGACATATCTAGCATCGCTTGACAAGCTTATAATATTTTGTTTTTGGATGGCATATCATGCAGTCAGGTGACCAACATATCTAGTTTCCCTCTGGACCGGTTGATTCCACCTAAACATGTGATTTCTATTTGTAACTTGTCCTTTTTTTTAATAGAAAATGAATACAAAGGTCCTACTAAGCTTACAATTTTATTTTTTAAGAATATGTATTTTTTATTTAATTCATGTGTTTAAATTAAGAATTTGTATTTTTTATTTAATTCATGTGTTTGAATTTGGAATGAGGTTAATATATGTGTAGCACTTGAATCATTATATGGAAGAGGTAGTTTTATATGGTTGAATTTTTTAAATATATAATTAAAGTAGACTTAATAAAGAATTTGTATTTTTTTCATTTATGTGTTTGAATTTGGAATGAGGTTAAAATATGTAATATTTATAAAATATTAGTTGAATTATTATATGTAGGGGTTCTTTTTATGAGTGTGAAGGGTTTTTTTCTTATAAATAAGAAGGTCTACGTGACTTTTAAATTAGATTATTGTTGTTGTTGTTATTATATATTATGTATTGTTTTTTTTGGATACAACAATATATACACATGATTGTGATTGTTCTTTTAAGTTACAATGGGCAGTTAAAATCATGAGTTAATGATGAATTTGAGGTAACGCTAAATAATTTTAATATGAATTCAATGTTTTAAAATAATAATTGTATAATATATATATATATATATAAGAAGATATATATATAAAAATTTGATATTTAATAGAGTATTATTTATAATAATAATAATAATATATATTATTGTTCAAGGCCTTGATAGAATGGTGATTGAGGTGCTTTGTTTAAGGCACTCATTTGGATGTGAAGTCATCGATTCAATGTCCCGATCGAGGTGATATTGGACATGATGAATATATGTCCCCAAGAGTATATTTGTGTGTGTGTGTGCAAACATAGAAATATATTTTAAAATTGAGGTTTTGTGAGTTGATTATGAGAGTTTTTTTCCTTCCTAATCCATCCCTAAGTAGTTTTATATTAAATTTAAACTATTAAATGTGGCTATTTTCTTTTAAATTATATATATATATTATGTTTCAAATTGTTTTTAAAAATATATAAGTCTTGGGATAGTGGAATTGGAAAGTGCCTTAAAAATGAAGTATTGTGTACCAAGAGATCAATACAATATGGAATAGAATGATTTAAGGTTTTTTTCCATAGCTTTACTTATCTTGTCTCTATTATAAACATATGAAGTTATATGAAATTAAAAAATATATTGAAATATAAAAATGTCTATAATAATATAGTAATAATTGTTGAATTTAAGGAATTAGTTTAATTACCTATCTCAAATATTTATTTTGAGAATTTGACTAGTTTGATGTTAATCAATCACCATCTCAAATCCCTTTAAATCAGATACACTAATTTATATCAACAAATTGATAACAAAAGCCAAATACAAATATGGAGCATCTTTTTAAATTTATCTCCAAGTTTTCATATATATATATAATTGTATGTGATAAAATTTATTTGTTACTTTTATTGCGTTGACAGATGCTCTACAACCTAGTATGGTGGAGATGTTGTCATTAACATTACATTTAAATATAAATATATATTTAAACTAACAAATTAAAAAACAATATCAGCAATAAATAAAATACTTCAATTGAGTGTAATATATATCTATATATATATATATATATAGAGAGAGAGAGAGAGAGAGAGAGAGAGAGAGAGGGGTTCTTTCTATAGAGATTTGTAATTCCTTCGTTATCTAATATCAATTTTAACTCCAGTTCTACCAAGAGCCGAGAGGAATCACAACGCTTCATCATGTGAACCTTTCCTTAAGTTTTCCACTCAAAATGAGGTATGCATCTTGAGAGAATTGATCCCTCTCTGCCCTTGGTAAATCCAAAATTAAGATAAATCTATTATTAAATTTATAAGAATTACATACACTATTAAATTAGATCTATTATTAAAAAATTTAAATACTTAACCATAAATTATAAAATATAACAATTAATATTTTTATACCATCAATATATATTTTTTAAATAATATTTTTATTATTATTATTATTATTATTATTATTATTATTAATTATCATCATCATCATCACCATGGGTCGCAAGCTATAATTGCATCGTATGCGTTTAACTTTTAATTTCTTATCGATTGATCTAAAATTAAGTTGCAATTTGTAAGGTTAACATACATATATATAGTTAATTATTTTAAATTAATTTTTGTTGCTTTTGATTGGTTCGTTGGGCTCTCCTCTTATTGAGTAATGATTTTTGGAAGGTACGAAGAAGCTTTACTGGCATGAACCCGTACTCTTCATTGCAAAAGTTTTCCATTAGACTCGAGGTAATCATTTCAAGAACCAACCAACCAATATAGGGAGTTTTTGAAGCAGTAGTCTATAACGCGACTTTTTGAAAGTCTTTCCGTCATATTTTTCCGGTCAAAATCCGGCAGCAATTCATTGGAATCCCAAGTTTGATAGCTAGTTTCTGCACAATCAATGGCTCCCAGGGGTTTTTCAGGGCGCTGAATCCAAATATGCAGTTAAAAAACCATTTTAACTGCTAAAAATCAAGATTTAACCTCATTTCTTCTGCCGGATTCCGTCACCGGAATCTCCAAAAAGTCGCATTATAGACAACTTCGTTTTTGAACTGTCCAGCAAAGAAATCTGATACAACACGTAGCCAATATATGGAGTAAATCTGATACGACACGTAGCCAATATATGGAGTTCTTGAACCGTCCAACAAAAGAATATGATAGGACACGTGTTTTTTTTTTTTTTTCAATAATTATCCACGAAGAGAAATGCGGAGGAAATGTCTTGAAACACCCACGCGTCAATATCGAGAGTGTCCATTGGTCATTATATAGTGATTTTAATCATCGATATTCAAGTGACGTAGATATCAGGCATCTTAAAGCCCCGCTAAATTACCTTTGAAAAACCAATTATTTCACATGCCCACTAACTTTAGCAATGCCTCTTAATCTAATTAATGTAGAGAAGATGTCTATTTACATCACACATGCTTGCACTGTTCCTTTGGAGCTTGTGTGATAAATGACAAACATTAAGTATTTTTTAAACTTCATTTTATTGTCTTTTTTTTGGATTCTTATAGTCACACTCTCTCAATTTCATTGTGTTCTTCATTAATATTATCCACGCACTTCATGATGCAATGATGCAAATATATGTTGCAACATGTTCTCTTTGTATATACTCAATTTATCACTCTCATGATATTTATACATCTTATTAATGGTTAGAATATTATACAAATATATGCATGAAATTAATTGAATCAACTTAAAATGTATACCATCCCACATGCTACACTTAGTCATTTGAGGGCACATATGAACATTTCTCATTTAAATCGTGATGATGAGGGAGTTTGACAATTTGATTCTCGTGATTATGTTTTTCACATACATCCTTTTCACTTTCGTGGATTAAAATATAGTGTTGTATTTGTGTATTTGTCTTCTTTGTGGTAAAACTATATGGAACACCTCATAATGTTAATAGTAATATTCAAAATCCATACACAGCTCCTTAATGTTAATTGTAATATCCAAAATCCATACACAGCTAATAATGTTAATAGTAATATCCAAAATCCATAAGTTTTTTATGTCCAACATAGCTCCTTAGAAAACTCTATTAGAAAAAATTGCATACATTATTTTTTTATTTTTATTTTGCTAAATTTAAAATTCAATAATAAAATCAAACCATAAGAACGCTAACTATACAGCCTTGTTATTATTATTATTGTTCTAAAACCAAATTACCATATTAAAATCAAAATTCTAAAAAAATACATTGTCATTTTGCTACTAGTCTCCTGTTAAAGAAACTAGACCATAAACTAGAGAAACTAGACCATAAACAACTTATGTACATCTTTACCAAAAAAACCATGTTGGCAAAAAAAACTTTGATAATCTTGCCATGTTTGAGTTTAAACAAATTGATTTTAGTGCACATTGGGTTGTGATCCTTTCTCAGCAAATCCTGAGTGCAAAGAGGATGCTCCCTAACCACTAAATCTTTGCTTACAATGATGTCATAATGGATGTCAGCTAACATATTTAAGAAAGATCCACCATCGATCTCTTGTGTGTTGCGCTCAACGAGAGATCATGAGGGTCTTGGTGCCTACAGCGAACCTGGTTTACAAGAGTTGTCATTGTAATTTGGCTCTAATCTTTCTGCAAGCTAGGAAGGCAATGCATATTGCTGGTTAAATCACATTTAAGAAAGAGCCACCATCGATCTCTTGTGTGTTGCACTCAACGAGAGATCATGAGGGTCTTGGTGCTTACAGCGAACCTGGTTTACAAGAGTTGTCATTGTAATTTGGCTCTAATCTTTCTGCAAGCTAGGAAGGTAATGCATATTGCTGGTTAAATCACATAGGTTCCACGATGTATTTCTACCTGCTGTCAGAAATTAAATCAATTCATTTTAAGATATAATATGATTTTTATAATTAAATATAACATTGTTATGGTGATGTTATTTCCCAAAAGGCTTACAATCAATGAATTTGGTATAATGAATCCAATTTATATACTGCATATGCCAAAGCAATGGAAAGGAAACACCAAAGTGAATTAGGATGATAGATTATTTAAAGATAATTAATAGAATATCTATTGAATAAGTTCCATGAATAATGTATTAAAATGATTTTTTTAAGATGTTTTTGCATTAATAATAAGTTTTTTATTTGGTACTATTCATGATTAGAAACTATTTATATGTAATGGAAGGAAGCAATTGTATGGTTCACATTCAAAAAATAAAAAATCCACAACTTGTCCAAATAGATGCATATGAAGAATAACATTTGAAGTTGCAAAGTGAAGATGGATATGGAAAAAAATAAACTTGGTGTGAAGAAAAATATGTTAAGGCGAATATGGATATCACCGTAGTAAATGGTTTAAGAAAATTAAGAAGAAATGAATCAAAGGATTTTGTTTTGGGAATTGATTATTCTATAACTTAAAGTCACATTGTGCTAGACTAATCCCATTTGTAGTTTGGGAGAACATTTATAGGAAAAACAAGGAGTTTGGGTTCAATTTTGATTATGATTTAGAACTTGAAAAGGGGATCAAGGAAAATAAGCATTTTTCTATATCAAAGTACGATATAATAAGAAGTAATGATGATCTTGTTGTTAGAAGGACACAAAATTTATTTCCCTATTAGAGTGTGTATTGTGTGGGGGTTCAACGATATGAGAAACTACAACTTATTTAAGGGATTTTTAAGAGGTTAAACATTTTTTAGTTTGATGGGAAAATCCCTTTCACTTTTGTTAATTTTCTTTTGATTTCAAATATTTAATTTTTTTTGTATAACACTTTGGTTTAAATTATAAAGATGATATGAGCCTAAGAGAAGTGAAACAATGGATTTGGAAGTTTCATGTTTGTTCAACAAAGCACCCTGATTTGTGTTTATGCCAACGATAGCTTGTGTGATGGCTCCTGTGTCTATTGAAAGAGCATGTCACCATTTTCCATTGCCCCTCTCCCTTACTTGGCTAGAAAGCTCCTACACTAGATCCTTTAAAGCCCCATCAAATTATGTACATCATAATTGCAATGATGATATATGCCAAATCTAGGTCTTATTGCATCACAATAATACATGAATTTTCTCATTTCAAGACCAAACATACGTTGAAGTATATACATTTTATAATTGAACCAAACCTCATTGTTACATTATGCTTTAAAGCAAATAGTTTTAGACTCTCTTTTTGGTAAGAGAAATCTTAAGTAAGATTAAGAAAAAAAAAATGAGGGAGGCCATTGACATTCAATATAAAACATATTGATATAGTAAAAATTAAGCTTAATCCATTTATCTAAAATTTCAAGCAAGAACAATGTTTACCTTGTAACTCAATGCTCATTATTGTTTGGTGCTAAGCTTTTGAGGATTTTCTGAGAGAACTCAGGGAGCTCTGCACGCACGAGAGGAGTCACACAGCCACAGCGGGAGACTGCGCGTAGCACCAACGCCATGGCCCCAGGAGGGGGTCGTGAACTGGATCCACCCCTTCCACCTGAGCTAGCTGTGTTCCGGGATTTGGTAGTGACATGCAATAAACGACCAGCAACCAAAAACCAGCATAAGTTTGTCAAAAGAATGGATTCAATCCCCATAGTTGCTTTGCCGACTGAAGAACCCTGCAAAGCAGCGTTGAACTTAGCAGAAAGAGGGCTTATTGGATAGTTCACTAGGTTATGGCCCTCGCCTAAAGTTGTAGATGCCTGGTTGCAAAGGAACTGGTGATCTCTTGTCAAGGAAGGAATTAAAAGTCACTTTGTCGGCAAAGGCTTCTTTGTATTCATATTTGAAGTGACAAAAGACAGGAACCTCATATTCAGAAATGGCTCGTATTTCATGGCGCCTCAGGGTTCATATCTAAATCAATGGACTCCAGACTTCGATCTGACACAGGATGTGCCCTCCGTTGTCCCTATCTGGGTGCGCTTGCCACGTTTACCTCTGCATTGCTGGAACCCCAAATCCTTAGAAACCAGCGGCAATAAACTTAGCAAATATATTGATTGAGAAAAAAGGAGGGACCAATACTCCTGTGCAAGAATTTTCATAGAAGTATACCTGGAGGAAGGCCTCCCTGAAGCTATAAAACTCATGGTGGCTGACTAGACTCACATTCAAGTACTATATTATGACAAAATCCCATTTAAATGTTGGCATTATCATGGATATGAACACTTTTCTAGGCACTGTAAAAAGAAATCAAAGGATGGGGCCGAGAATGCGAAAGGAGATCAATGGAATCAAGTCCAGAAACCAAGAACAGCTAAGCAGAATAATAGAAACAAAGGGAAAGGAGTGTTCACGGGGAGTGGTGCTCCTCCCAAAGTCCAAGTGGAGGTGAGTTTAGTCCCTCCAAGAGTAGACATTCCCACAAATCCCTTTGAAATACTCAGAACACCAGAAAAACTCCCAGATCCAGCAGAAAAAGCAATTGAATAGCAGGCCATCACCAAGGAAGAAGATAAAAGGCAGGAGGAAACAGGCCCTCTCCAAATCGGAACTCCAAAAGGTGTCTCTAATTCCCCAACCTATGCAGATATGGCAAGGAAGAAGACTCTAGAGATTTCGGGATCCTTGGAAGATGAGACAATTGAGAGGCCCTTGAAAATACTAGGGAGGAAATCTCACAAAGAAGCCAGAGAAGAAGAGTCAGAGAGACAAAAAATGCAAGGTAGCCATCCCACGATTGAGATGTCTATCGGTAGAAATACTAGAACAAGACCTCCCAAGGGAGGTATTGCCCCACCCTCTGCCAGTAAATAATATGATTAGTCTCTTGGAATTGCAGGGGACTGGGGAATCCCTCAAAAGCTGAAGCAGTCAAGAACCTATTGAAATCAGAATTTCCTAAGATCCTGATGCTCCAAGAGACTAAAATAGAAGGGGAAGCCCTTCTGGAACTCAGCAAAGTAAAATGGAAAACAAAATCCAGAAAACTAGTAAGTGCAAGGGGTTCATGCGGTAGACTTGCCACTCTCTGGGAGGAAGACAAGTTTCTACTTGAGAGCTCCTCTTAGACGCAGCACTGGATTTACACCAAACTCTGGCACCTTCCTAGTAAGATTACCTTTGCTCTCTTTAATATTTACGTACATGTCCTCTATGCAAAAAAGAAAGTCTGCTGGCAAACCCTAACCAATTTCCTTGAAGCTTACTCCCTCAAGAATTTAATTCTAGCAGGATTCTTCAATCTAATCCTTGACCCAAAGGAAAAATGAGGAGGAACCAGTAGCATGAATCACTTCCTTCCCTTCGTGGAAGACCTGATTCAGCAATGGGATTTACTGAACTTTAAGCCTAAAAGAGGGCTTTACAGATGGAAAAATAACAGAGTAGGGGCGAAGCACATTTCAGCCCGATTGGACAGATTCCTACTTCAGAGCACCTTCCTCTCTGACAAGAAGATCATTTCCACAAAAAATCTTCCAAAGTTAACTTCAGATCATAAACCCATTCTTCTACTGCTGGAAGAAGAGGAAAGTTTGGGGCCAATCCCCTTCCGATTCAGCCTTCTCTGGGCAAACAAAGATGGGTTTATGGAGACAATTGAGAAGGCCTAGTCCATCCATGTTCTTGGATCGCCTAGCTATGTTTGGGAGCAAAAGCTAAAGGCCACCAAATTAGCCTTGAAAGAATGGATAAAAAAGCCCACAGACTCCCCCACTAGCCATAGAAAACATAATATGAAGCAACTGTTTGATTTGCAAAGGGGCCTGGAGTTGCAAGACATTACCTGCTCAGAAATTCAGATCAAGCAAGAACTCCAAATCAGAACTCTCCAATCATTCAGAGAGGAAGAAGAATCCTTGAGGCTCAAATCACGCACTCTCTAGCTAGTTTCTGGAGAAAAAAATTCAGCCTTCTATCACAAGAAAATTCGAACTCGACTTTCTCAAAACCACATTGTTGAAATCACCTCATCGGACATGGGCTATTCTCAAAGGCACAACTCTGATAAAAGAGGTTGCAACCTCTCATTTCCAGCAACTGTACAAAGAATAAGGTGTGGATGATAATGAGGAAGCACAAGACTTTCTCAAGCATGTTCCAAGACTGGTTACCGAGGAGGATAACTCAATACTACTGAAGCCCTTCACTGAAGATGAAATCAACAATGTCATATGGAAGATGGAACCAGACAAAGCTCCAGGACCCGATGGGTTCTCCATCCATTTTTATAGAATTTGCTGGGACATCATCAAGGCTGATTTGTACTGAATGATCAAAGGCTTCCTCCAAAAAGCTAAAGCGAGAGGAAGCACAAACTCCCCTTTCCTGGCACTAATCCCAAAATAAGCGAACCCAGTGGCGTTTGACCATTTTAGGCCAATTTCGCTATGTAATGTGTCCTACAAAATACTCACCAAGCTACTTGCAAATAGAATAAAGCCACTGTTAGAAAAACTCATCTCTCCCAACCAAGGTGGGTTTGTCAAAGGCAAGCATATCCTGGACAACGTGATACTGGTGTAGGAAATCATCCATTCCAACCATCAACGCAAAGATCAAGGTATTCTCATTAAGCTAGACATGGAAAATTCCTTTGACCGAGTAAGGCACTCTTTTCTCCTCCAAGTTCTTTCTGCATTTGGTTTCAATTCTAATTCTATAAAATTGATTAAAGCATGTATTGGAGAACCTTGGATAGCCCCTTTAGTAAATGGCAGGCTAACAAACTACTTCAAAGCTTCGAGAGGCATTAGGCAAGGCTACCCTCTGTCCCCCTTCCTGTACATTCTGATGACAAATTCCCTCAGACGAAAGCTTACAGCAGAGAAGCTCAATGGGACACTTCCAGGCATCAGGGCGATAAATGGAACAACACCAAACAATCATGCCTTGTTCTCTGATAACTCTATCCTTATGGGAGGAACCTCCATTAAAATTGCAAGGGCCTTTAATGGAGTAATCCAAAGCTTATGTAGAGTCTCCGGAGCTATGGTCAACAAGAGGAAAAGCGCAGTATATGGCTGGGTGGTAGACCAACCAACTATTCTCAGGATTTCCCAAGCCCTGGGCTTCACTGACTACGTCTCTTGGAACAAATTCAAGTACCTAGGCTTGCCTTTAACATTGGGAACCAACAAGGCCCCTCATTGGATGGAAACTATCAGCAAAATCAAGGCAAAAATGACTACATGGGGCAAGCAGTGGCTCACCACAGCCGAGAAGCTCATTCTTGTTAAATGAGTTCTCTTCGCCCTTCCTATCTACCACGCTTCATTTCTTTTAGCTCCAAAAATGATAACCAAACATCTATCTAAGTTGATTCGAAATTTCCTATGGAAGGAGGAAAGGGGAACCAAAAACAAATTCACTTTGTAAGCTGGGTCATAATGAAAAGGCCAATATCTGAAGGTGAAATACAGGTAAGAGATCCTGGATTGGCCAACTGGCTTTGGGAGGTAAGATTCTCTGGAAAATCTTCTCAAATCAAAGACATCTTGTAAGTCAAGTTCTAATTAAAAAGTACCTGCACAGACTTTCAGTTAATAATATGGATGAAGGAGCTTCCTACAAAGGAACCCTGCTATGGAAGATTTACAACCAAGGTTGGTAGTTCTTTAAAGATCATCTCTATAGAATCCCAGGAAATGGAAAAAGAATTTGGCTCTGGGAAGATAAGATCGTGGGCCTCCAACCCCTAAATCGTGCCCATGAAATTGCAGATTTGCGAAACTGGCTCATTCAGAAAGGTATTCACAAGCTTGTTGATATATTCTCTTGGGACTCTCGAGGGAATTGGAGCAATTGGGCTCTCCAACGCCCCACTGACTGGATGCTCCCTCAATTTCATATATTTCTAGCTAATCTCTCTGGTCTGACTCCTATGCATATCCACTCGAGGGACAAGTGGGGCTGGAGGAAGATCGAAGCTTACTTAGCATGGCAGGACTTTGTAGCTCTTCAAGAACAACAACCCCAGATCCAATCTACAAAGATTTGCTACTGGAAACTTACGAAAATAAACCCCATAAGCCAGACAATACTCTCCTCCCCGAAGAGCTTAGCTAGCTAGGTGAGTCCATGAGGTGGGCCAACAATAAAAAGAACCCCACCCGGTCTTGCCTCAATCTAGAGTGGCGGCTTCAGATCTCTGAGTCGGACTTTCAAAAATGGTGGAAAAAACAAGGCAAAGTATCGATATTCTTCGATGGAACCTCCAAAGGAAATTCGGGGATATCAGAGGCAGGAGGAGCAATCTACTCCTCAGATAGGCACAAAAAGGACACCTTCAGTTGGGGCATAGGACATAGCACTAACAATCAGGTCGAGATTCTAGGACTGCTCAAAGCATGTCAGCTTGCTCAGGGAAATAGAGGGGAAGACCTTCAAGTCTTTGGGGATTCAGAAATCTTGATAAAAACCGTAAACACTAGTGATCATCTCAATAGCTCAGTGCTCAACAAGACTCTTGAAAGAATAACAAATCTACTGCAGAACTTCACTACCTATTCATTCTTCCATATCCTCTGAAATCTAAGTAAGGACGCTATCATAATGGCAAATAAGGGATGTCTATTAGCTCAAGGTTTTTTGTCAAAGAAAGATGAAGCAACGAAAAGGCATCCAATTCCTTAACATAGAAGACCAACAGAGCAAAGTCAAGGCAGTTATGCTCTCCCTATGCAATGTCTCTGACTACATGAATGTCCAAAGCGTGGTGTGCGCAACATACACCCAAGCCTCATCTGAATGCTGCAGACCGATGTTGATCTACAACCTTGACACACACAGACAAATGCTTTCTCATTCGAATGCTGCAGATAGATGTTGATCCACGACCTTGACACATAAGAAAAATGTTGTTTAAAAGAAGATGATCGCAGTTGATGCCAAATATTGATCCATCGCTACTCCAACAGTATAATGTGAATCTCTCATTGGGCTAGACAACTAATGCGACTTAAGCATTTAACTCTCACCAGTGAGGTAACGAAACTGCCTAGCACTGTCTTCATAAACAAAGGCTATAGTTTGTTGAAGATGTTGGAACTAATTTTGGGCAATTCCAGGTTCACCCTACCTGAACAGAGAAAAGCGGAAATGATCCACAAATGTCTCCCTTGTTTTTAGATTCTACGCTAACCAAGGAACTAAAATTTATCCCATAAGAATCAAATGTATCAGTGAAAGTCCAATGGGTAAAGCCATATTTTGAGGCTTCTGAATCACCAGAAATCACACAGCTAAATGTAATAGGGGTTGTTTGGCTCAGGCCCAACCTTTCTTCTTAATAAAACTCATATGTTCTTGTTAAAAAAAAAAAAAAATTGTCAAGCAAGAAAGAAACCAAAGTGATATTCATGTACCAAAGCAAATGTAGGACAAGATTTTCCATTAAGACAAGGTATTCAAGTAGACCTTGGTTTGCTCTTAGTTTAATAAATAAAACTTATGAAACTAATAATATCAAAGACCAACCACAAGTAACTACCATTCTTTTGAGGATAGATCGTATACACTCAATTCAACTTTATGTTCCATCCCACATGAGGTTTAAGTGAAGACATGTACAATTTTTATATACTTTTTGGTGAAAATAAGGAATATAGTTTCTTGTGCAAAATGAAAAGTTAGGATAGAACAAATGTTCATTTAAGTATGTTAAATAGGAAATAAGAAAACCAAAGTTTGACAGCTAAGTATAGAACAATCTAGAGGGGAAATCAACACAAGCAAACAAGAAAAACAACACAAGAAAACATCTAAAGGGGAAATCAACACAAGCAAACAAGAAAAACAACACAGGAAAACATCTAGAGGGGAAATCAACACAAGAAAACAAGAAAAACAACATAGGAAAACATCTAGAGGGGAAAACAACACAAGAAAACATGAAAAACAACACGGGAAAACAAAAGTAACGTAATAGAAAATGGGTCTCACAAAATCAGATGGTTTTTTTTAGGTGAAAATTCCAACTTGTGTAGATCTGGAAATAGTTTATGGAAAAATAACTTTGTGACCAAGTTGTTGGTTGTGGCAAGTAGTATATTGTTTTGTCAACCATTTTTATTTATAATTGAATGGCTACACAAGTTCGCAAATCTTCATTTAAAAAGAAGTATAGATAAGCTCCCTATTTTTTCCTTTTGTTGAATAATGATAGTATAAAAGTAGTTTATGTTAGCGATGAATTATTTCTTATAACTTATTTCCCAACCCACCACAATGAAATCTAAAATCAAAATAATATCAACCTAACTAATTAGGGTGACTTTGAGAAACCAATATGTTGTTATATTATCCTACTAATAAAGAGAATTTTGGTTCATAAAATAGATCTTGTAAGACAAATAATAGAATAAAAGTTCAAATAATAAAATGAGAGTTCAAAATTTTGCAGGGATTGAAAGAAAACATTTATTTTTATCATATTCTCTATTATTTGTTTATAGGATTATTAAATGTATCCAATAGTTTCTCACTTGTTATAAAATTAAATCTCAAAATCAACTAATAATTTTAGTAAATACATCATAAAATAAATTGAAAATACATGAAAATTCCAATACATTTCAACTGGAAATCATGTCAATTTTATTAAAATAATATTGTAAGTTTATGATATGGTTATGATTAACCATTTGAAAAAACCCAAAATCTAATGAAAAACATCATAATGATACTGTAAATTATACTATCACCAATATCAACCATTTGAATATTATTTTTAAGAGTGATTATGAATAAGGCTCAAATGCGTTGAAAGGGGAACTAAACAATTCATCAATAATATTCTAACAAAACATAGATAAGTACATAAGTTGGAAAAAAATGAAAACTTAGGTCAACCTTTGTCATTGAAGTGACATGCTAAACCTAGTGCCTTCACAAATATCAAAGATAATAGATAATAACTCTACAAAATCGTTAAATTTTCTTCACAATATGCAAATTACATGTTTCCTTAGAAATGATGCTCAAATGTTGAATTACTCTAAAACCATTCCAAATGTCAGAATTACTCTATAACCATTCCAAATATCATGAAACTATTGCCAATAAATTCAAACTCTACTTGTTGCAGTGAATCACAATGCAAAGCCAAAATTGATAAATTGACAAAATATAATATTTCAACATTAAAAAAATTACTTGTCTAAAAAGGAGAGGCACCCATTTGAGGAAAATCACACTAAAGAAAACCATATATCGTGTTTTAAATTTAATAATACAAAATTTGGATGGAGTAAACTTTACATCATTCACAATGATATTGGAATGATTTTTTGAAGCAAGCCTATGATATTAAAAAGGAGCAATTGCATAATTGCATGTCTCGAGGAAGGAACCATAAGGTATCAAACATGGACTACTATTCTCACTCTTATCAACCATGCACAAACTCTTTGTGTCTATCATATTGATATCAATCACCATCACTTAGTCATTGCAATTATTTTTGTCATTGTTGGTTATACGTATATAATCATTATGCTTTTGATCAACCTATTAAAGGGATGTTCCAACAAGCTTTGCTAAACTTGATTCAATGTAGATGTATTGGATGGTTCCTTTTTGAAAACTTATTCTTTTGTTCATGCTACCAAGCTTAGAAAAGATTTGGCTAGTGACTACTTATTATTTAGCTTATTTTTTCTATTATTTTCTCCAGCGCTTGCCTTAGGCTTCACAACTACTCTTCTTGGACCACTAATTAAGTTCAACTCTACTTAGAGTTTCAATCTATTAGGAGAAATTTAAGATCTAAAGAGATCATGTAAGAAAAATAATTAAAATAAGTTAAAATGATAAAATGAGAGTTAATAAATTTGGAGGGAAAAGAGAAATGATTATTTTTATCATATTTTTTATTATTAAACATATTTAGTGTAGGTGGTCAATGATTGAAAAATTAAATTAAATCTTAGATTCAATGAATACACATAGTGTGTATTTTTAATAAATCCATGCTAAAATAAACTAAAAATACATGAAAATTTTGATAGAACTCAAAATCATGTTAATTTTATAAAAATAATATTACAAATTTATAATATGACTAAGATTTACCATTTAAAAGAACCAAAATTAAAAAATAACTTCATAATAATATTAATTTTTAATTATTTTATTATTATTTTAAATTTTAAATACACTGTAAGGCGTTCCCCTTTGAAAAGAACTGCCCCAACTGCCTTCTTGTCATAATTTGTGCAATTCGATATTTTGTTAAAGGATTAGGTTATGATTACCCATTTATTTGAATTGATTGGCGCCAACAGTGACGGTTGTGACTTGATCCAAAGATTTGAAATTCTCTATCTATCCATTTCCCAAACGCACAAATGGCTCTGATAGATGCATGCCATGGCTTGTGTGCATCCTGGAGCATTGGCCTCTATCAGGGAGCATTTTCAAGAATCCAGTTGTTTCGATTTCAGGCATCGCTGTAGATCAAGATACTCGTTTTTACTTCCAACAAAGAGAAGAGAACCACCATTTAGACCAGATTCACTGAAGTATTACGAAGATCTATAGGGTTTCAAAGATGTCTAACGGTTTCGATTTCAGGGCACCTCTGCAGATCATGATACTTTTTTTCTTTACAACGAAGAGCAAAGAACCACCATTCAAACCAAATTCACATAAGCGGAAGGGAGCTCTAGAGGGTTTCAAATATGTCGGGTGGTTTCTTTACAGTAAGCCATCTCGATTACTCCCCTTGAAGCCCACCAATATTAAACCCTTGACCAAACTCTTCCATGAAATCATTTTCATTTAATGTAGACAAGCGTGCATCATGAAAACCATGTCGCTCTCTGGTGGCAGATCAAGATCCTCGTTTTTCCTTCAAACAAAGAGCAGAGAACCACCATTTAGACCAGATTCCCCGAAGCAAAATGAAGCTCTTGAGGGTTTCAAAGATGTCAGGTGGTTTCTTTACAGTAAGCCATCTCGCTTACTCCCCTTGAAGCTCATCAATATCAAACCCTTGACCAAAATATTCCATGAAATAATTATCATCTAATGTAGATAAGCATGCATCACCAAAACCATCTTTCTCTCTAGTGGCAGATTAGAATACTTGTTTTTCCTTTCAACAAAGAGTAGAGAACCACAATTTGGACTAGATTCACTGAAGCAGAATGAATTAGCTCTAGATGATTTCAAATATGTATGATGGTTTCGATTTCAGGGCACCTCTACAGATCAGGATACTCTTTTTTCATTACAATGAAGAGCAGAGAACCACCATTCGGACCAGATTCACTAAAGTGGAATCAAGCTTTAAAGGGTTTCAAATATGTCTAGCGGTTTCTTTACAGTTACAGTAAGCCATCTCACTTACTCCCCTTGAATCTCACCAATATCAAACCCTTGACCAAACTTTTCCATGAAATAATTATCATATAATGTAGATAAGCGTGCATCATCAAAACTATGTTGCTCTCCAGTCGTAGAAATGACTCAAGAGGAGAATCTATGACACCAGTAAGAGACTTATCCTACCTTCTCGAATTGAATTGTTGCTTTCCATTTCAACCATCCAGATAATTAGTAGTCAAAATCTCATTGACATATGGAAAATTACTACGTTGTGATCTAAATCAGGACCCTTCACTTGAATTAACTTGCTGAGAAGTAGGTAAATAATTAGCCTCACACTGACCACTAACTCTGGCCTACTATGAAGGTTGTATAATATGTTAGGATATTCCGACACATAGGAATAGTTAAGTTCAACTTGGTCTAGTATAGAGTTAGGTTAGCATTAGGTAAAGTGTGTTTCTTTACCATTGTACATTTTGTAACTTACAATCTGACGGTCACGATATGTAGTGATCCGACGGTTCATTCTCTCCTCGGTATTACCGACACTTGATCCGTGGGTTGACACCCGATTGGTCCATGAATTCTATTTAAAGCGCATGGAGGGTCATTTGTAGGTTAACCGTGCATGAGAGAAGCTTATGTAAATTTTCATTCTTTTATTAATAAATTGCCTGTAGTAGCCACGTTGCCGCAGGCCGTGGACTGTTTCCCTCTCTGAGGGTTTTAACCACGTCAAAATACTGGTGTATTGATCTGTGATCTGTTTGTGAGCGGTGTCCTTGGTGTTCTGTATGAGGAACTTACCCTGTAAATTCCTACATGGTATCAGAGCTATTTGAGGGCCGCGTCCATTGGTGATCCACATCTGAAGCCGGTAGAACTGCATGCGGCTGTCGTTTCCTAGATCTACTGTTTCTGACTGTTTTCGGGCCGAGAGGACTGCTCTGTTGTGTTCGGAGCATCTATTCCAGTGAGGAACCCCTTTCTTTTCACGCGAAAAGGTTTCCGGTAGCCCTATCTGCGTCATTTTTAAGATCTGGAGGTATACAGTCTTTATTTGCAGTTTACTGTTATTTTCTCTCTGCTTATTTCGGTTTCGGTTTATTTAGTTTTTTTAACCGGATCTATACCTTTCTTTTCTGCGTATGCTCTTTGCCCTGCGACTCTGTGCGATCTGGGCAAATCAGAAACAGAAAGGAAGGATTTTTTTTCTCATGCGTATGCTCTTTTCCCTGCACCTTAGTGTGATCTCGGAAAATCAGAAACATTGAGAAAAATATTTAGTTTTTTCGGCGAAAGCTAATTTTTTTTAAAATATTTAGTTTTTTGGGTAAAGCTAACTTCGAGCCGTAAGGTTCGTTTTTCTTTGCATATTCATGTTGGGTTTTGTGTTTTGTGTTTTGTAGGGAAAAGGAGCTTTCTCAAGGCAAGCACGCAAACCAAGGCCCCCCCCCCTCTCTCTCTCTCTCTCTCAAATTTTTGTATAGATCAATTGGCTCAAAGTTCTTTTAAGAGAGTAGAGGTCTTGGGTTCAAATCTCCATTTTTTGGGGGCGTTTTTTTTCATTCCCGCACATTCGCGCACTTTGCCGGCAACTTCAACAAAATTTTTCAAAACGCCATAACTTCTTCATCCGGAAGCCTTTTTCAGAGCCGTTTTTTTTAAAACAGCCTAATTTTTCGAGATCTATCCATTGGAACACTTACTTTTAGCATCTTCAGCTTCAGTTTTTTTTAAAAAATGGAAAGTCCATGCAAAGTCATTCTTGACAGCACTAACTACTTCCAATGGGTATCCTACATGGAAGATTTACTTAGAAGTAAAGGTCTCTATAGAATAGCCACGGGCCAAGAGAAGAAACCAACAGATGAAGACAAGGTTGCAAAATGGGAAAATAGACAAGATCAAGCACGTGGTTTGATAGGGATGTCTATTTCTCCTGATCTTAGATTTCATATTGCAAATCTTGATACTCCTCATGAAGCATTAGAACAAATCACTAAAGTTTTTGGGATTAAAAATGAAATTAGAGCCCATCAACTTGAAAATGAGTTGCTTACATTGGATCCTAATAATTTTTCTTGCATTGAAGATTTCTTGTGAAAATTCAAGACCCTTAGATATCTCTTGGAAGGTGTTAAGGTTAAGAAAACAGATAGTAACCTTATTTATTCCATCCTTACTAAGTTGGGACCAGCCTACTCTGTATTTGTTTCCACCTTCCATTCTACAAGGGAAGTTTCATTTGTCAAGGAAAAGACTACAAGGCCCCTTCCTTTGACTCTTTTTGTGATTCTTTAATAAGAGAACAAGAAAAACTCTTACACCTTGGTCTTCTTAATCTTGGAAACTCTTCCAAGAAAGCGTTAGCCGCCCAACAGCAACCAAATTTAAAGAATCCTAAGAAGTCATATCCTAAAAAGAATGGTCCTAAACCAAACAAGGGTCCTAAGCAAACTCAGTCTCAAAATGAAAGATCATTTCAGCAAAGTGATAAGACCAATAAAAACAAATGGAAGAAGACTGATAGACATTGTAACTTTTGTAATCGAGATGGCCACTTAGAATCTAAATGCTTTAAGAAGATGGAAGCCTTGGAAGCCGCAATGAAGAAACATAACATCCATGTGGAGCATTCTTCTACTTCCACTTCAACTTCATCTTCAGGAATGGCACTTTCTGCATGTCGTTGTCAATCATCTCAGTCTGGTTATGCTTTAAATGTATCTTCTTCTTCTCATTCTCATGAGTGGCTCATTG
>APFE030891013.1:681-17806 GCA_000404065.3 Pinus taeda
GGGCTTCTTAGCTGGAGGATGATGCTGGGTTAGAGCTGCTCATGGTTGTAATCCTCTTGCTACTTTTATCTGAATAAAGCTATTCTTGTTTCCTTCCATATGATAGTGTACTTGTTTATGTGCTTGCATATGGTTAATGTACATCTGATCCTGCATTATTTATGAATTTAGATCCTTGTTTCTTGCATAGTAGTATGTTTCTGTGATTTTATAGGTCCTTTCGAAGCTGAGTAGACAAAGAGCGAGTAGAAAAACTCTATCAAGAAAGGGAGGGAATCGAGCACAAGACTCAGGTTGACCCTCTTGGTTCTCCTCTCATCTATTTTCGTAAAAGGAATTGATAGTAGACTTTGATTGTTTGTTTCTAAGATAGCCACCCATCTTAGTGGGAATAGCAGCATCCGTGTGGACACTATTCCCGTATAACACTAATGAACAACAAGAAATCTCATTCATAAACACAACATTTCACTGTTTAATTTGAGAATTAATCATCAACGAAAGGCTCTTGAAATATTTTTTTATATCATGAGTGACTACACTAAGAAGAAAAAGGCATTAAACAACTATAAATCTCATTCATAAACTCAACATTTCGCCATTTATTTTGAGGACTAATCATCAACGAAAGGCTCTAGAAATATTTTTTTTATGTCATGAGTGACTACACTAAAAAGAAAAAGGCATTAAGCAACAAGAAATCTCATTCATAAACTCAATATTTCATCATTTAGTTTGAGGACTAACCATCAACGAAAGGCTCTGGAAATATTTGTTTATATCATGAGTGACTATACTAAGCATAAAAAGGCATTAAACAACAATAAATCTCATTCATAAACTGAATATTTCGCCATTTAGTTTGAGGACTAACCATCAATGAAAGGCTCTAGAAACATCCATTTATGTAATGAGTGACTATTCTAATAAGCAAAGGCATGAAACAACTCAAATTTAAAAACTAAGAACTAAGGTACAACAGGAGAAATTAGTCTAATGATGCTACTAACAATGATTTAAAAACTACAGTTAATAAGCTAGAGAATAAAGGAAACTAAAAAACTACTTCTATGCTGGAATGCAACTATCTGAGTTAGTGGAAACAAATGACCCAAGCTCCAATGAACACAATGTTAGAAGTGAATATGAACATAATAGAAAAACACAGTAAGTGTACAACTGAAAGAAGAAATAGAGCAAATGAAAAATGTACAGAAATGAAAGTAACCTTCACCACTTAGGGGCCCTTTGCAAGGTCTAGGACTAGCAATGCAGAATCACTTCACACGCTTTAGGTATCCATATAAAAAAATAGAGTTTCTTATATTAAAAATAGATTATTGAATGTCTCGAGCTACATGTGGAAATTGTACTACTACATCAGCACAAACATTCACTAGTTCTGCATTCCAAATGCTAATATTTATAGAAAAAATACACAACTATTTTAAGAGAGAAGTATTCTACAACAAACACATAAACAGGTAGTGTATCCAGAAATTTAGTTTTTGGTTGGCTTGAAAAGTAGATCTATGACTAGTGGTTGTTGGATACTAGTTATGCAGGTGGAAAATGACATCCTCAGCTTCAAGAACCTCCCTCGGATTCAGTTACTAGGAAATGTGCAAAAACAAAGTTCTAGTTGCTGTAGGTCTTCTCCGTTGACTCCCCTTCGATCGGGGCCTTTCTCATCGACTTTGATGAAATGTATAGGATAGCATCCATGTACTAACATTTTCCCAGCTACCCATATGGTTCATCTCTTCTCTTGACACCTGTAACCTACAAAAGTATGTAGATGGCTGCAGAACAACCAGTTAGTTGCGGACTGTGGCTACGTTCCGTAGCTGAAAAACAAAAACCTATCCAAATAACACACATAACAATATAATTTGAAATCACTGAAATGTACTCTTGGAGGCAACATGCAATGGCTTTTGATGGTTTAGGATGCATTTTCATGGGAAAACAAAGGAAGAAGGATGAAGAAATTTCTTCGGAAAGAGGGAGTTTTGGAACTCCACACTATGTATCCTTCATTGTTTGTCGATTGAGGTGAAGTAGTTTTGGTTTGATGTTTGGTATATGTTTGGCATAAGTTTTGTGTATTTTTTTCTATATGTGTATATATGGATGTAAATACCACCATGAGCTAAGTTATAAATCTCCAATAAGAGGTATTGTTGTATCTTGTCATATTGTCATTATGTTTTAGTTTTGAGAAGGTCTTTCATTGTAAATACTGCAACGAGCTAAGTTATAAATCTCCATCGGTAGTATGTTTTCTTTTCAATGGTTTTGTTGAGGTCTTGGTGTTGTTTAACACTGAGGATGATGTTTCTCAAGGGGGAGGTTCTGTAATAGCATTGGTGAAAAATTCATGTAATAAAAGTTAATAAAGGAAAAGTAATACCACAGTTAAGGGACACTTATTCCAAGTTGAATGTTGGTAAAATGTATCCTAGTGGGCATCACTAGATGTGTTTATTGGTAAGGAAATTTGAAAAGGCTAAGGCAAAGGAATTACAAGGAAAAAAGGCATTTTGGCACACTTATTTATGAAAATAAAGGAAATTAGGAGAAAATTAAGGTGAAAGGTCACAAGTTGCATGTGGGGACGAAATTGAAGGAAAATAATGGAAAATGAAGAAAATAGAGACCTCATTAATAAAAAGGCTTATGAGGTTCAATTGGTAACCTTTTCGTAGTTCAATTTTGGATCTCTCTCTTTATTCTTTCTCTCTCTCTCTCTCACTCATGGTCACTTCGATTTTTCTTGGAGTACTCTAGCTTTAGATCCAGCAAGAAAAAGCAAGGAAAGGAAAAGGAAGGAAATCAAGGATCAAGGAAGGATGAGAAGGATCAATCAAATTTAGCAGGAATACTTGCAGGTAACATATTGCAGTTTCTATTCCTAGATGGTTTTTACACGCATGACTTTGCATGTTGGTGTATGGTTCTCTTGTTGTCACCGACATGATTTTTCCAGGTTATGACAGTGGTTTTTAGCCTAACCTTTCTTTTTTTGGATGCCATGATGTGTTGGGATGTTTATCTTGATTTTGAGCTTTGGATTTTCCAAGTGGATTTCATAATCCGGGGTGGAAGTGGTCTCAAGGTTCATTCGTAAGGGCCTAGGAATCCCTTGATTGATTTTGGAGGGATACATGGTAAATCGTGATGGAGGAGTCTTTGTTTAGGGCATAGTGATTCATGTTTGGATTACAATAAAGCCTAAGAGACTAGTCTTATTTAGTTCCTAGTGATCCACGATTGGATTGCAGTAAAGCTCAAGAGATTAGGAGACAAAAAATTCCTCAAGGATAGTGATGGATTTCAGATGACATTCTAAGTTTGTTTCGAGTGTGATTAGAGAACTAGTTTTGGTGTGATCACAGTTTGGTGAGGATGGATATGGTTTATCCGCTGGATTCCCTTTTCTTCTTGGATTTGTTTATGCATGAGATCCCACATTCACGCTTGGAATATGGCACAGGGATGATTGACTAAAAGAAAGTTTTGTTTCAACCATGTCTATGGTTGGGTGGTACGTGGAAGTCCCGAACCTGGCTAGATTTTCCTATGACTAATAAAAGTTAATTTATCATTATTTTACACTTGTTTATATGTTGATTTAATGGTTGTTATATCTCTATTATTTCTATGGTTTTATGCTAGTTATAAGCATGGTTAATTGAATGCTTCATGTCATGGTTATTTCATGTATTTACTTGAAGTTGGTTAAATGATGGATTCAAGACCTAATTGATGTCATAAAATTTCAAGGGAGAAGGTGATGATACTTCTTGTCATGTTTCATAAGAGTTTTCAATCATTCATGCTTTGTCTCGTATCATAAACCTATAGATTGTATTGATGGAAAGTGTTTGACAAAATTTCAGTCTCAGTTGGGGATGGCCAAGCTTTGTCTTGGAGTTCATTTTTTGTTTATTAGTTTTTTCATCATGTCTTTGATGGATTCTAGAATTTACAACAAGTTCTGGGTAGTGGCGTGAATTGTGGTCTAGAAAAGTGCCTTGAATTCTGTGGATGTCGACACAAGTATGTCAGGAAAAATCTCTAGATGTGGGCTTGTAGGCTCTGCAAGTGTACATATGTCCCTGGATGCTGGAATGCCCATAGCATGAGATATTCTAGAGGTCAAGAGGTCTAAAATATTAGCAGGACCCAGGGGCAGGATGCCTAAGTGGCTAAGATGTCTCGTGGGGGTGTTTTTTCTGATGTGGAAGGTACGGTTGATGTGTTCCATCACTTCCAATTTCCTTAAGGTCACTAAGGAATTTAAACCCTTTCATAATAGTCTCTCTCTTTGCATGTTTACCTTGGTTGTTCGATTACTTGGGTAGATGTGGGAGGAGGGTGGTTACAGGAACTGTGATCCCTTTGTTCCCTTTGCATGTTCCTATTTCTTCATTCCAAAATCAAACCTTATTGAAACCTTCATATTGTGGAACCCTACAACCGTCATTCTCATGGGTTTGTAAAAGGATAATGCTGTCTTTCCCTTCTTCTACGGGCGCCAAAATAGGTCCTTTTCTCCATGGAAAACCTCTACAGTTCCAGCTCACCATGTTTAGATACTCTCAGGGGCACCTCAATCCCTATTTTTGATTTGTTAAATGCTCATTGATTTGGGCTTTCCCATTTTTCAACCATGCCCACTTTCCTGCTTCTCTTACTAATTTCACTTTCTCCCATTCCTTCCTTCGATCTTCCTTATGGTCCCATGTCAAGTCATCATCTAGATAAATGCAAGTGCCTTTAGGTAGCCCCCTATTTTTTTGTATATCTATTTTGTCTTCTTTGCTTCTTAAAGTAACTGTCATATGTCTATTCCTTTCACTTTTTGATTTCCTACCTATCCTATTGCTTGTTAGAAATATCCTATCCATTTCAATTCATCCCTGAGAAAATCCTTTGTTAAAATATTTGTTCTCTCTTTCTCTCCATAATCCTTCAAACCTTTGATGATGAAATTTTTGGCCTTGTCTTGTTTATCTTTTTCTTCTCTTATTTCTTTGTTGATTTGTCTCTCTATGGTTTATTTTTTCTCAACCAATGGTTCCTTTACTATTAGAGCCCAGGGTTTAGCATCTTCTATTTGTTGTCTTATTTTATTTTATTTTCATTTCTCTATTTGCAATTGTTGACTGAAGATATTCCATATGAATTTGTTTGTTAGTTATCCTTGTCACTGTGTTTCTTTCCTCTACCACATTTGCTTGCTCTAATTCCTGTTTAAAATTGACCAATTATTTCTTCCTTCTTTCCATAGTAATTTGTAAGTTTATTACCTGCACTTTGAGGATCTTGTTTTCCTTTTCGAGTTTCTGATTGATCTAAAAAATTTCTTTTAATTTAATATCATCGAATTTCCTAGGCGTACTCTTCTGGTGATACCCTTGAAATTCTTCTCTCAATGTAATGATTGTTTCGTTAAGAAAGTATGTACCACGATAACTCATAAAGATCTTTGGACAACCAAATCTTGTGAATGCATATTCAAAAAGAAATTGTTTCCATTACGCCTATACAGTTCTTCACAGGTTGCGCCTCTTCCCACTTGGTGATGATGTACTACGCACCTGTATTCTTTCTTGGAGGCTAAGTTGGACCCACAAAGTCAATCTCCCATTTCTCAAATGGTTGTAACATCAACTGTAGCATCAAAGCATCATCCCTCCACAATGGCCTGCTAGTCCTTTGACATGCATCATAGGCCCTACGATATGCTTTTGTATCCTTATGCAGAGTTGGCCACCACAACCCAACACCTAGAACCTTTTGCGTTGTTTCTTTTCCAACATAATGTCCTCTTGCAGCCCCTCCATGAGCCTCCACGAGAATGCTACTTTGTTCAAATTTGGGTACATCACGTTGTAATATTTCGCCTAACTCCATTTTGTACAAGTGTCTGACAATGACGGAGAAGCCTGTCACGTGAAGTACTAAATCCTTCTTTTGTTGGCTTGTATGCCCTTCTGGACTAGTTCCCATCATCAAGAAATGTATGATATCTTCAAAGTGATTGTTCGCAATGCACACTAGAAAGAGCTATGCATCAGGTAACCATTCCTCCAAATTAGTAGGTTCCTTTCCCATTTCAATGCCTGACAGATGATTATGTCACACATTCAGTCATCCTGGCTTCACACTAACTTCAAAGTCATATTCCTAGAACAAAAACAACCATCTACATATCTTCCCCCCAAACATAGGCTTATTGAGCAAGTATTTCAATGTAAAAGGATCCGTATACATCTTAAAATGTCCACCCAGCAAATAGTGCCTGAACTTTTGGAGTGTACATATCATGGCTAGTCCTTTGTGTTCTGTAGTGGAATAGTTCTTCTCAACCCTGGTCAGATTCCTGCTCACAAATGCTATAGGATGGTCCAATTCTCCCTTGCCCACTTGTATCAGCACAACCCCCAACATAATACATGAGGCGTCCATGTGCACATGAAATTCCTTCTTCTAGTCCTGGAAGACTAGGGTTGGCATGGTGACCACTTTCTCCTTCAGCACGTCCAAGCTCTTCTGTCAATCATCATTCCAATAGAATGTAGCATCCTTTTTCAAAAACTTCTCCATGGGCATGGTGATTTGTATATATCTCTTGATGAACTTCCTATAGTATCCAGTATTCCCTATTGTTGCACACAACTATTTCACATTCCTTAGCACCTCCAAGTTGATTATCACTATGATCTTCACAGGGTCTACCATCAATCATTGTTTGCATATCACATGACCCAACAAGATCTTGAAAGGGACACAAAGCAAACACTTCTTTAGATTGAGCATGATTTGATATCTCTGACATGTATCTAACACTAAGCGTGAACTTGCCACATGATGCTTGACCAATACAAACGTTGTCCAATCGTCAAGGTATACCTCCAGAAACTTATGAATGAAGTATTTGAATGTCATAATAACTACACTCAAAAATATTGTTGGTAGATTTTTCAGCCCGAAAGGAATTATGGTGTACTGAAAAAATCCCCATTTAGTCACAAAGGTTGTCTTTCTTCTATCCTCAGGCGTGATTTTCATCTAATGGTACCCAAAGAACCCATCAGTGAAAGAGTATGGTTCTTGGCCTCTGACATTATCCAAGACCTCGTTAGTGAACGAGGTTGGGAAGGGATCATGCACACAAGCATCATTCAGCTTCCAGAGATCCACGGATATCATTATTTCTTCCTTTTGTTTCCATTATTGAACGGCTATCACGCTTACCCAATCAGATTCCTCCATTGGTTCAATAATTCATGCTCTGAGCTTATTATCTAACTCAATGCGAACCCTTCCATTATACTTAGGATTAAGGCAGTAAGGTCTCTGTGTTACAGGTTTTCCATTTGGTTTCAGGGTGGTCTTCATGACACCTAGGTCTTCTAATATCCCTTTTTATTTAGAAAAGCTCATGGGGAACAAATCCTGATATTTGCGGAGGAGCTCAGCGACTTTGTCTACTGTCACATCATCCCAATAGTCCCCAATCTTTGGTTCTACCTCTGTGAAAATTTTAACCTGCCTACTTTTTAGCAGTGTAGTTATGTCTAGATCCTTTATCTACAGAACTTCAACCTCATGGTGACCTTCAGTTTCTAGAATATTAATCTTTCTAGGATCCTCGTCTTCTTCTTCACCAGTCACATTATATCATTCCAGCACGTGACTTAGCCGGGTAGTCCAATCAGGTTGGACCAGGTGCAAGGTATCTTGTGGTATCCTAAAGATCGCTTCTTTAACATCCTGTAGTGTCATGTCAATATAGTAAAACCCATCCTCAAATATGAATGTCATTATAAATCCCTAGCACAAGATGTCCCACTCTTTAGTGCCATGGGGGAGCTCTGTTTCCAAGTACCAATTCATTTGTATGACGTCCATGGTATGACAAAAATAGAGGGCTCTACTCCATAATCCTTAGTCCATTTGCCTAGGTGATCACACAGATCATTCCTTCAATCATACTTATCTATCATCCACACTTTTGGTTGCCCAAAATGTATTCCCATCATCCTCATATAGTCGCGCCAATCACCGAAATTATCCTTGTGCATACCCAACCATCTTGTGGCTGTAGCATGAAGTACCCAGTCCAAGGCCTGGAAGTGATTTTTTTTCAGTACCTCTCTTTCAAATGCATCCAAAAAGAAATCAACATCAGTTAGCCCATCATAATGAGGGATATCCCTAACTTTAGATGACACACAGTGCAATGACTTGGTCATCATATTACAACGCAGTGTAGGTACTTCATGTAGTTGGTTCTACCAGTGCTTTAATTCTTTGTCTGAATCTGATGTGCAGAAGCTGTCATGGTCCCATGCAATACATCTGTCCACTATCGGATTTACCCAATCCTGGTCTTGCACTGCTATCTTGTAAATCTGGTCTGAATTGTCATCACTTTCATAATCTCAGACGAGTTCTGTATAGCGTGGTCCCTCCGCGAGATCCAGCGGCACCACTATGAAAAGTGACTTCTTTCCAACTATCTTCTTTTGCTTCTTCAAGTTAATTACCCTATTCATATCAGTGGCCCAATTGATTCCAAGGAGTGCAGGGTAGGGATTCCTATCATCCATAATCTCTATTACTTCAAAATTCGCCAGTGCGCTAGCACCCTCAATGTCAACAGTTACCCCTTGCAACCTCCCCTTTGGGATAATTTTCTATTTATTCGCAATTCTTAACTGTATCAGAGACCACTGGAGCAAAGGTCTCCCCATTCTTTCCCAAGTCCGTTTTGGAGAAACATTCACGTTGGACCCCAGATCTAGGATAACTTGGTCCATCTCATACTCCCCTATCTGCGAGGTGAGTCTCATTTCACACCCAGTCCTTACCTTGTGCTTGCCAAGCTTCCTGACCACGTGCAGTTCACCAGTAGCACCATCCTCACCAGTTCACAAATCGATCAGTTCCTTCATGCCCTTCACAGCCTTACTATCACATAGTAGTTTCATGTAGGTCTCCAGCAATGTGGTAATCATGGATGGGTACATTTCTTTAGTTGGTTTCTCCTGAATTCCTGAGGTAGAGGCCTCAACAAATCTTTTCTTTGCTTCCATAAATATTTCTTTTGTGCATTCCAAATCAAATCTAGTTTATTTTTCTGGTGCTTTACAGACATATTCGCCTTCTGCAGGCTACTTGCCTTTATCCTCCCCCGTCATAGTTTCACTTTGCAACATAATTTTTACCTTAGGGTCTTCCTCGTGAGGCTTAGCCCTCATCATCTAAAGGTTCTACATTATATACGGAGGTTGCGTCCCCTTTTCGTGAATCTTAGCCAACAATATTGGGCAATCCTTAGTCCCATGGTCAAACTCAGTACAGTAGCAGCATGAAAATCACATCGGATTCGAACGGTCCCTTCCATAGTGTCCTAGGCCTCCACAATTGTAACAGATCAACTGTCTTGGACCTCTACCAAGCCCTCCACCTTGGCCTCGACCGCGCCCATGATACTCATCTCGCGTTCCCCAGACGCCTTGTTCTAGAGGCCGCGTTTTTGCCTGCACCCTTTATGTCGGTGTCCTATCCATCATCAATTCGTAATTTCAGTAATTATGCTCCTCATGACCTACTAATTGACAAAAATTGAAAAAGAGTTGTTTTGTGTCTACACAAATTTCTACAGCAAATGACAATTGTCGGTCGCATGTTTCCAAGCCATCTGGCATATAGCGCACTATAGAGTGGACCCTGCACTTGGCGTTGTCGCAGCCTCTGGTCTTAGAGGCATTGATCCCCTGCAACAACATAGTTTGCGAAGACCAGGCATTGATCCTTGGTATGCCCTGACCCTTGTATTTTAGGCACCAAACTTCTTCACGCGCCTCTAGCTGAGTTGTTTTATCCTATTTCAGACTTTGCATTTTGAGACAAAGTTTTTGCAACTGTGCGTGAATCTACTGAACCCTTAGATTAGCTTCCTACATTAGTTTCTCATGCAAGCCTATCGAGATTTCTAGAGCTTCTGCCTGGGTTCTAATCTTCTGATGTGATATTGCAACCCTTAGGTGGGGCAGGAGCGAGGCGACAAACCATTCGCGATGTTGCCCATTAGTTAGGTTCATGTTGGCTTCATGGATCGTACACTTCAGTATTTGATCCAAATCCCATGGTGTCTCCCCTGCTTCATCAAGATCTCCTTGAATCCCATAATCGACTACACTTGAGACTTAGGTATAGTGAATTCTCTATTCAATGTTGCTTGGATATCTTCCAACATGGATGTTGGGTTATTAGTACTTTACTTAATGTACCATGTTAGTGCACAGTCTGGAAAGGCACTAATTATCATGACTTTCTTCATCTGGTGATCTGCGATACCCTAGGCTTCCCATACAGCCTTCGTGATGAACCAAAATTGGTTCGGATCTTCATTCCCTACACCCTTGAATATAGGTAGTTTTACAGAGTTCACCATATTGAACAATGGTGGAGGTGGTGGTGGTTTGGGGGATAGGGTGAGCGGTGGAGGCAAGGGTGGAGGTGGTGTAGATGGATGGGATGAGGGTGGAGGTGATGTAGGTATTGGCAAGAACCCTTGTCTTATCAACTGAATAGTGCTCAGGGGAGAAGTCTAAGGTGCTCCTTCGTCATCACTCAAAGGAGGCCCGATCAATGGGCTATATTCAGGACCCTTTCTTCCTTCGTCCTTGAAATGCTTTCTACTTCGTGGAGCTCCAAAAATAAAGGTAACCACATAACCTGATCTTCACACAAGATCATATTAATCCAAGTATTTAATGATTTTAAATACTTACCTCGTGGTCCTCTAATGAAGTAGCTCTCTACCTCATTGTAACTGATAGAGGTATCAACCACGAACTTTGTCAAAAATCCTCCTATGATGTGGTCGATCCCCTGGTCGACAATGCGCGTGATCTTATCTTTAGAAGCTTCCAATATTCTTACTAACTCCAGTGTCCAAAAAATCATATTTTCAAGCCTCCACCTTCCTTGGTCATCTGCCAACTTCATGATCCACTCGTATAACTCAATCAGGAAGGGACAAAAGAATATTTCATGTATTTCTATGTATAGGTATCTGTCCAACCACTATTCTTTTGTCAATCATAGGTTCTTGTTTTCTTGTGTCGTGAATTTGTGGATCTTTCTATCCAACTAGTTTTCGATCTCTTTGTTAGTTAGATTCCAATGATATGACATCACACATCGCGTTATGCAGATCTGGGTCCCGACAACGGAACCATTTGTTGGCTTGATGGGCCCTGACCCAGGTTCAACATTAGGCAGCCAAGAAAATACCTAAATTACAAGCCCTTTAAGCATCAGTCTGTGGAGTGCAGACCGAAGTCTCACTCGAAGCAGTATGAGGGGATGCAGGAACCAAGTTTCCGCACCGTAAGATGGTTGTGATGTCCCAAGTCTTCCTCATTTTCATCTGCAACTTCCCTAGAGATGGAGGTGATTTGACACACTTATATGTCTCAAATAGCCTCACACACACCTCTTATTTATATCTCAAGTTGTGGCTCCAACATAACATCCAAGCACGCTTGTGTAGTTGTCAAAAGGCCTCCAATCACTAGGATGACCTTAACCAAGCTGACACACAAAATTCAAAAATTTATATCTCAAGTTCTAGAGCTCTGATTTCGGTGATTTTCGAAGCATTGGACTCGACACGTCGAGCTCTATCACCTCAAATTTTATCATGCTCAAATTATTTATAGTTTTGGCCCAAATCCCAATGGGTGAGAAATCCCAAGCTTGGGTTTCAAGCCCACAAGGCTACTTGTGGTGCTTTTCCCTCCAATCTTAGAACCCTGGGGCTTGGAGTACCTCCTAAGCTACGCAAAAATAAACATTTATCATGAGGGAAGCATGATCGAAAGATAAAAACAAACATAACAGAGCTAATAAAACATCATTATCAATTCATATAACAAGACCCTATCATGTGTATGCAACTCTTATAAGGCATATTCACGTATGTACACACTTTTCATGGTTGACACCCATGTACATATTAATTAATTTTTGGAGAATGCACACGCAACTACCTAGAGGAAGATCTATGTATGTACGCGACCTTTCTAAAGCAAACTTACGTATATATCTATAATCACTACATCATATCTTCGTTGTAAACACAAAAACTTCTTCGCAACCCTTATTGTCACATGCTCACATCAGAATATTATTACCATTACAGATATATCATTGTTAGTCATAATCATAATAGATCAAGAAAACATGTTCATTACTCTCTACAATGCTTTTAGATCTATCAGATATGAACCTCCTCCATGCTCCTTAGTGCACACTTGTTTCAGATCAAATCATTCATCAATAACCCATAAGTGCACACTTAACACTTTGATCTCCATCTCCTTATATATCTTAGGCCTTAGCCAATACCTTAAGAAAATCCCTTCGTAATGTCGATGATATCCTTTGACTAGATCTAATATCTATTGTCGTGCTCATTACTATGGGCCAATACCATGATAAAGACCCCTGGTATTGAGGATACCATGGTGTAGAAACTATACGAGACTTTTCTTCACTGTAATTGCGTATCTACGTGACCTTGCTTCACAAAACCCATGTATACTTTCCCAAACTTCTTTTTTATCATTCCTCTTTCTATGAACTGATGTTCATTTCTTCATTCTCTTTGTCACATATTTATTAGCATGGATAATAATCCTTCTACGATCATGTTGACATTTTTATCAAGTAGGTTTTCATAAAGGAAAACACTTTAGTAATATTAATTCCAACAACTTTTGAATATGAAAGTATAGTTGTGGGGTGCAAGGCTAAAATCTAGTGCCAAGTAGATGGGCTAGTGATATGAGCCTATACTTGGTAATATTGATTCTTCCACAAAAATTTCATTTCATAGCAGTGCTCTAGAAAAATAAATTTATCTAATCTACTAGTGATTTAGTGCTCCCCTCCATGTCTATCATTTCAAGTAGATGTTCCATTTACTTTTGTCAAGCTGTCACTTGGAGCAGTTGAAGTAGATCGTTAAATTGCTAGGACTTTGACTCTAATTTTCATATACTACCTCTTCCCTCCTCTTGGTATTTTATGAGATTGAAATCCACATACAAAATCTAGAGTTGCTCTTGTCATATAACTCTGGTGTCTTTGATTTTATGAGGAAATGAATATTTTTTATTAGGATATGTGGGTTGTAGATTGTAGTACAACAACCAACCTCCTTATCTCATACATATTGAAATATTCCTTGGATGATGTGAAGCATGGCAAGCCAGTTAGTAAATAATATTTCTTGGGGATTCCATAGGATCACCAACTCACCAGCACTGTCAACAACATCAAGTGTTATTTCACTAATTTTGTCTTCTAGGATTTTTGTCTCTTGTGGTATAATTCTATTAAGCTTTCATTTCAAATTATTTCCTTGAGAAGCCTTTGCTTTCCTTTGTTTTTGAAACCTCTAATGTTCCATGAAATTATTTTTATTGGGAAATGATTTTAGAGGAGTTGAACACCTTTGAAAATATGATAGATTATCTTGTGTTGACTAGGTTATCTCCCACTAATTAGATCGGGGATTTATTTCTGCTTCATACTTTCCTTTTATTTTCTTTTATTTGTAGAGGTTGTTCCTTATTATAGAAAGTATGGACCCCTAGTCCCTTGCTGGTTGACCTCATCTCTTTCGTTGATACTTGAAGTTGATCCTTTTGCCTACAATGGATTTCATGATATTGTAGTTTCTGGTGTTCTAGAATTGTATTTGGATATTTGGTTTTCCATTCTTCAGTATAATTTAGCAAGGTATTTTCATCCTTATCTAGTGTTATTATTTCTTCATCCAATTTAGCCGCTGAAACATTGGGCACAAGTTCTTCATTATGCGTTGTGATTCCATGATTATCTTCTAGGGTTTTCCTTTTCTATGATGCTACCTTTTGTTGTATTTCATCCTCACTTTAGTCTAGATTCATAATATCTTCTAGAAAACCAGGCTCTTCCTCTCATTCAATAAGAAATGAAATCTTATTTTTGGATTGAATATAGACACCTTTTTATTTGGATCCAATACTATTGTGTGTTTGGTTTCTTCATCTAGTCACTTCTCTTATAAATCCTTCTAAGTATATTTGTTGGGAGTCTTTCTTAGGCTCCTCCTAGAGAAGTGAGGAGTCCTAGAAGAGATGGTCATACTCATGATAACGACATTAACAAAATGGCATATGTCCATAATAAAGGGTTTGTTTCTACAATTCATCTTGATATGAAATTTCAATAGATTCTAGGAATGGTTGAGAGATGTTCATATATGCGTAGATTTTGGCACAAGAATTGTAGTGCCCTCTTTTTATAACTTTTGTGATCCTCACAAAAGAGCCAATTGCATTTCCTATCACCTCAAGGATTTCTAGATCACAAAGCTCTTTAACTAGAAAGAACATTAGCACACATACAGGTGCACCCAGAAATTGTTCTCTTTCTCACATCTCATGAATCTCATGAATAACCCACCGTTATTTAGAAAATTTGGACCCTTTTCAAAAAATTTGGCTTGGTCCTCCAAATTCTTGAAGATAACTACAGAGAAGACCTTGGCACTTAATTGTGGGTCCACATGACATTTAGGTTTCCATTTGTGTTGAATCCAAGTAACTAAGTCCCTTTTAGAGGGCTAGACACCAGTAAACTTACATATAAGAGCATGGTCCTTCATACATAGTATACAAATATCAAATTTGGTGGATCTTACCTTGTATTCAAGATCTTTTTGTGGGTTTCGGTAGCCATTTTCTCTTGAAGTGGGATTATCATTTTACTCCTAGTGGTGTATTTTCTATATTCTCCTTATATCTAACTTGTCCGTAATTCCCAGTGCATGAAAGTAGTTTAGAGGAGCCATCTTATTTCTGTAGGAAGGGCTCATGCCCCTCTCTAGAGGCACCCATTCTCAGCTATTAGTGGTTAAGATTTTGAAAATGACACAATTTTCATGCTTAAGGGAAATTGTAATAGGCGTATGTCATTAATTTACAAAGAACATAAAACAAAGGGATAAAAAATTATAGTAGAGCGCCCCAAATTGCCCAATACCACTTATTGGTTTTATAAACTTTTTTAAAATAATAATAAAATACCACTTATTGGTTTTATAAACTTTTTTAAAATAATAATAAAACATGTTAGATGGGTTTATTATTATATGTTCTTCCATGATTAAATTTCAGGAAGAATGCAATCTATTATTTTTAAATTTTAAATAGATAAATTATAAAAATAATCTCATTTTTAATAATTAAAATATATATTTTATTTTTTTAAATTATTTTAAATTATAATTATAATATATAAAGGAAAGAAAGGTTACAAATGAAAATCACAATTTTTTTTTTCCCTATTGTTGTTGCTCTTTGGTTGCTCTCGTGTTTCTTGAGGGCATGGAATGCTTTCAAAGCATTTCGAGTCCTCATGTTTCTTGAGGACAGAATATTTTCAAAACATTTTGAGAGTTTATTTGGTTTCCTTCACAAAGGTAAATAGTTTTGTTAGAGTTTTGTAATAGCTAATTATTTTTAGTTTTTACTCCTACGGAATATAATCGGCCTAAAACTCTACTCAAATATCGGCCTAAAACTCTACTCAAATATAGACTCTTTTTGATAAATGTTAGCTTTTATATATAAATAAAAGTTATAATAATAATAATTTATTAAAAATAACTTAAATAGAAATATTATGATAATTATATAATTATGATTACAATTAATGATAAATAATAATTTTTTTAGAAATTTTTTGCGAAATCACAATAATTGATCATTTGTCGACGTGTTCGAACCAACTAGTGTGGTTTTACCGTCAGGACAAGTTGAAGATAACAGATCCCGTTTAGCGTGTTTAAATAGCTAATCAGAGACTCCATACGGCTAGAAAGAACTAACAGGCTATTGTTCTCAACTTTGAGGACCCCAGTCAAAACCTCCCTTTTAACTAAAAATAAATATTAAATTCTTTATAATTATTATTATATCTAAGAGTAGTAAACTGGTAAAAATAGGAAACAGAAACAGTGGTAGAATATTAAATTTATCTATTTATATTTATTATTAATAAATATATATATATTAATATCTTTCCAATACCTAAATATAATACTATATTTTTAATGTTTAAGTTATTAAATTATTAAATAAATTAGCTAGAAAAATATATTTACTAAAAAATAAATTAGATCAATAGTTAGTTATCAAACAACATTAAATTATTAAATTATATATATATATATATAATATATATATAATTCCATTCTTAAAAGTAATAAGATATATATATATAAACATTACTATTTACAATACCTAACATTCGCCATAATATCTTATTTAATGTTATATATAATATATATATATATATATATATATTATATATATAAATATTAACTATTTTACAATACCTAACATTCCCATAATATCTTATTTAATGTTTATATATATATATATCATCTAAATATATTATTAGTATTTTTCAATACCTAACATTCTAATAATATTAATTTTATTTAAGAGTTGTTTTCCTCGTTTGTTGTATTATTTTCTTGCTTTACTCTTGATTTGATTTGTTCTTCTTTTAATTTTCATCCTTATGGTTGGATTTAATCCCCTCTATTTCCCTATTTATTCGAAGATGATTTAATGTTGGCAACTTGGGAATATTTAGCATAATTTATTTTATTTAGTAAGCAATTGATTAATAGTAATTGTACAAACCTTAGAATGAAAGGTATTTATTTAGCTTTCGATTAGCCTTAGATTTTTAACAACCTAATGCTATGTTTAAAGATATATTTATAATTAATGACTGAATTAAAATATGCATTTTCGTAACTATTCAATATTAATCTTCCATTTATGCATTTAATTAATTTTTTTTTTATTTAATTCTAAGTTAATTTAAACTAACCTTACTAAATAAAGTAAGATAAAAAATGTTTAAATATGTATATTAATTTATCCAAACATTAAATAAAATAAATATTATTAGAATGTTAGGTATTGAAAAATACTAATAATATATTTAGATGATATATTTATGTATATGTATA
>APFE030891013.1:18075-28644 GCA_000404065.3 Pinus taeda
ATTTTTCTAGTAATTTATTTTAATAATTTAATAACTTAACATTAAATATAGTATTATATTAGGTATTGGAAAATATTAATAATATATATATTTATTAATAATTTAAATAATTAAATAGATAAATTTAATATCTAACCACTGTTCTATTTTATTTTTACCCAGTTTACTTGACTCCTTAGATATAATAATAATTATAAAGAATATTAATATTATTTTAGTTAAAGGAGGTTTGACTGGGGTCCTTAAGTTGAAAAATAGCCATTAGTCTTTCTAGCCATTGGAGACTGTGGTTAGACTATTTAACACGGTAAACTGGATCTATATCTTCAACTGACAATGAACCACACTAGTTGGTTCGAAACGAGTCAACAAATTGATTTTCCACTCCGAAAAAATTGTGATATATACTCACAAATCTATGAGCCACATCCTGATGCCTTTTGGATTATTGCTTTAATTTGGATTACTTAGCCTCGAATATTATTAGCCTCGAATATTATTAGGAGCTGTTAGACTCTCCTTAAACATTCAAAACGAAGAATTTTTTTTATGTATTATATGTATTATTTATATATTAGGATATAATAAATTAGGTTTTGAAATTTATGTATTAAAATATAATCAATTATAATTTAAATAAATGAATTATAATTTTTTAAACCACCCAAAATCGTGGTTGTTTTTTTTTCAGGTCGAAAGCTATATTGCATTTATATCAGAAATATAAATAAGAACATTATATCAGTTCATCTGTTCTTCATATACATGATATAAAAACATACTAAAGATCTATTACCAAGGCTCAGACTAAAACTGAAAGAGGGAATTGTTCCACATATATGAGCCTAAAATTGAAAGACGGAATTGTTCCACATATATGAGCCTATAATAAGATCTGCATAAACCAAAAAAGCTCCCAATAAGATTGAGCAGCATCTGAACAGGGCTGCTTGATGAAACCAAAAATTTACAGACAATAAAGGACTGAAACTATAGAGGACGGGCAGTCCATAGCAAATCGAAGGCGGCAAAAAGAAACGGATCCTGGTATACTGCTTCCGGCAGCAGGATTATCGTGGCTGTTACTTCAGCCTCACCTTCATTCTGCCAACTGGATTCGGATGCCTCGAAATTTTGTGTGCTCATGTGACTTCATTCACAAATTATTAGATTGTAACTTCACACAGAGCGTGTATACAAAAAAAGTCATATTTGTGGAAATTGTAAGAATGCAAATTCCCCTTCCGTTTGCGCAGTTGGTGTGAATTGCAATTTAAACGACCAGTATAGGCTTCTCAATGCCTTGAAATGCCATTGCGATTCCTTAAATAAAAAGTTGGACGAGAAGGTTAAGGCATGATAAACTTTTAATGATACCCTAAATCATGCTACCCTAACCCGTGTTTTACAATTAAAGTAAGTCTTTTTGGTTCCTTGTTATGATTTTCTTGGACATGGATTACATAGGCTTATTAATAATTAAATAGGTTGAATAGGTATATATTTCTTTGTAACTTATCTATTTTGCATTTCTTTAAGGGTGTGATGAACCATTGTCATTAATCGAAGTCGGAGTTGGTTGGTGTACGATCCGATATTTTTGTACCGGCCATAGTTGTTGCACTAGATAGACAATCAACCGATTCATTACAGATTGGCTCTAAGAATATCACAATTGTTAAGGGATGACGTGCATCCACTGCGAGGGACTTGTTCCACTTCTTATATCAGGCTTAGAGCGTTACAAAGATGCCAAAGATGGAGGTCAGTCATGATTTGTTGTGGTTTACTATGTATATTTGCAGAGATTTTTGAATAAAGGAGTTGATGTGGGTTTCACATATTTGTTGTTCCTGTTGATATTTGTAATGATTCCTTCACTCATTTGAGTTTACAGCTTTAGTAAAGGGCAAGGAGTTGATTGGATAGGGCCCAGCCAACCTAGTTAGTTCTCCCCATTATTATTTTGGTGTGCTTAGATACAATAATATTGTTTTGCAGATGGGTGATTTCTTTATGCTTGAGCTTGCAGGTGTGGTGAATCTCTTGTGGTTGTGTTTCTTTTGCCCGTGATCTCAGATCTGAGTCATTGTATTCATTGAGTCTTTTTTATTTTTCATTTTAGTTCCAACATTTCTATTTTTTCTGAAGCATCGCAGCATTTATTTTCTTTTCTAAGAATGTTTCTTGAATCGTTTCTTCAAGATAGTTAGGGTTATATATTTTCATGCTTTAAGTTATGTTTATTTCCATTTTGGTGAAGCGTACCATAGTTAGAACACTAAATGTAGCCATGTTATGGTTTCTCTGTGTATGACTT
Source organism: Pinus taeda (assembly GCA_000404065.3). Classification (NCBI taxonomy): domain Eukaryota; kingdom Viridiplantae; phylum Streptophyta; class Pinopsida; order Pinales; family Pinaceae; genus Pinus; species Pinus taeda. The sequence continues at coordinate 20,396 of APFE030891013.1, forward strand.
GCTATCACGATATCCATGAATGACTGCAAATCAAATATTGTTAAGTACGAAAATTGTAAAAGATATTTACTGAGTTTACAGATTTCATGTGATTACATTATATTTATTCTTATGCAGAGTATATATATCTCACCGTGAATGAGATCCAGAAAGGGTTTAAGTTTAATCTTTTGAATAACGATCTTTTATTGCAATGCATTAGTTTTTCATTTTTGCAAGTGTGAGAATTTCCTTGAATCTTTGTAGTTTGCTTTTATTGAAAGTTTGTGGTCGATTCAAGATTGTTGTCATTATCGCTCAAGTTAAAGTTTCCTTTCTGCATGTGTTAATTTTATGCTTACTATTTTAGAACACTAATTTATGAATGAAGGATTGTCGAATGCGAATCTGTTCTAGTACAAGATCAAAGCGTTCAAGCGGAGTGACAGACTGTTCCAGTACAAGAACATAACATTCTAGTACAGGAACAAAGTATTCTCGTGTGAGAACGAACCCATTATGGTAAAGGAATGTAATTATTCCAGTACAGGAATGAGAGCTTTCTGATACATGAAGTAGAGTTAAGAACATAGTAGATTAAATTTATTTTTGTTTTCTAAGCATTGGAATTCGACTACTCGAACATAATTTTTCCCTTTGATGTCATTTTAAGTTTGACTACAAGTCGTTCTTTGTTATTTTATGAAAGTCATTGGTGAGTATTTTTCTTGAGTGAATCCAGTACCCAGAGTGGCTTGGTGTCATTTCCCTGAAAGGTATTCCTTGTGATTTATTGCTTGGCCGATTCTACATGATTTAATTAGCAGATCAGAAGTAAGATTTGTAGAAGTTAATCCCAGAATCTTTGGCGTTTCCAGTGCTAACCTCGAAGGTTACATAGCCCTAGTTTGAGAAGTTAAGTGTTGAAGGATTTCAATTAAATTGTAATTCTGGCACCCAACAATATTTCAAAATATTTTTAAATCTATCTCTTCAAGAGATAAAGATACTGGTATTTTTATAAAGGAAACAAAGTTAAGGTGTATTGAAAGACAGGGCTTACTAGTTGAATCATAAGATGCACTTACATGAGATGATATAATCAAGGTGATTATAGGAGAGTGAAAAGTCTAAAGATGCCAATAGTTGTAGGCAAGAGAGATAAGCGAAGTTGCTTCACAAATACTTTGCTTTACAAAAATGAAACGTCAGATATGAAAAGAGCAAAAGATGATGGATGGGAAGTAGTCGAAGATGTTTCTCTGTTGCTACCGCCTGCACATTCAAAAGATGTTAATCAAGGGTAGCGTAATGCTCCTGCATTTATAGAGGTAGTGAACAATTCTATTATAGAGTGGAATATATATATATTCTAACCGATATGGTACTTTGCATATAACATTAATTTAAATGACTTACATTCAATAAACTAGCTAGCCTTGCATGGCTTAATTTAGATGACTTTATGTTAATATAATAGTTGAATAATATATTTTTTCTAAACTATTCAAATTAGAATTTAGATTTTCATAGTTGTTTAACCGGTTAAAGAGTAGTCATTTAGATAATCATTATGCTTAGTGTTTGGAGTGGATACTCCACCCATTACTAGGAACAAAACATTGAAGTTTAGTTAGTGTGAGAAAGGATTAAACAAGGAGATAAAAAAATTGAAGGTTGAATATGATACAAAAAATAAGGATAACATATATTACGAGAACAATAAATGAGCTTAGGTTAGGATCAAGGTTTATTAATTCCATTTCTTTTGTGGCAAGCTTTATATCAGCTAGACTAGGTGCACATTTAAGCCTATCTTGTTGAACATATGAATATAACTCACAATAACATTACCAAATTCGTAATCATCATCTAATATTTTTAGAAGACTAAACATCTCATTTGTTTCGATCATTGAACTTTCACTATCCTTTAAACATTATTTGCAAATCCCTCCAAATTGAGATTGTAATGATGTAAATAGTTGTAAACTAAACCTATCCTGGAAACTCCTCATTCATCAGAATCATAGTCTCCATTAATTTTTGAATTTTTGAATTCTTTAGTTATAGATATTACTTTTAAATCCCTTTTTTAATTTTATTCATCTTTCTAATAATTTATTAGTTTTTAATAATTTAATTCATTGATCCTTAGAGCGATTTCTAATCATCTAAATTATTAATTAAACTTAATATACATTTTTAAGTAGTATAACCATCTTTATTATAATCTTCTTTTAACTTATTTCTTTTAACAAAATTTTCAGTGTCTTTATTATTAATAATTTATTAAGTTTAAATAATTTTAATAATTCTTTTTTATCATAATATCCCTTTTATACATTCAAAACTTCCCTCTAAACTGCAGAGAGGCGCTGGGATCGGCCACCATCATTATACACCAATTATTCACCAATCTCTTATGTTCTCCGAGTGAGTTTACTTCCTGCTCCGCTGCCCCACACCTTATCCACACGCAATAACCACCTAACAAATTTCGTCAATATTTTGGGTGTGAGAAGCATAGGTTTTATAGAAACTTGTTTCTTTAATTTTTATTATATATCTCTCAGCATCTACTTTTAATTATTTCTTATTTCTTAATTTATTTTTAACTTTTCTGGGAATGGTAGGTTATTCTTTAACCCATCTTAATTAACAATTATCTTTTTAATCTTCGTCTTTAATCTTTTTCCTTAAATTTCCATTTAAAAAGTTAGATATTTCAAACTTTTAACACAATAATTACCCAAACAATTGTTGTTTAGCACTTTATACAATTAAAAAAATTAAAATTAAAATTACTACATTAATTTTATTTTTTATTAATAATTTTATATGTTTTTAAATTTATAAAATTAATAAGTCAAATCTGAATGTAAATTTTAAATATAAGTAATTTATTTTTTATTTAAACTAATGAATATAAAATTATATTATTATTAAATGAATAAAGTTAAAATAAAATATATATAAAAACCAAAAAAAATATGTTTTTTTGTTCTTAAAAAGTTATATTTATTACTTAAAAATATCAAAAAATGATTTAATTTAACCTTAAAAATAAAAAAATGGTTAAATATTTCTCATTCCCAAAATCATAACATTAAATCTAAATCTAAAATAATCAATTTATATTGTAATAAACATTCATTTTATTTTGTAATAAGTGTTATATAGTAGCTAGTACCTATAGCTTAGTTTAAATATAGCTAAATTAAAGTAAAAATACTAAATTCAAGTCAATGTTAAGGTTTAGAATCCAGTGAATTTTGGTTTAGGTTTTATTGATTGCTAAATTGATGTATTTTATAATTGTAATTCTGTGTTGTGGTAGTGGTGAATCCAATCCTATCTAGCTACAATAATAATGCCTTATTGTGTTGTTAATGTTCTTGTTAAGAAGGTTGTTTTGAAGGTTTCACATTTTTTGTGTAAAGTATAGATAGATATATCTTAAAGGGTGGTTGTTCTTGCCAGACATTGTGAAAAATAAGTTGTATATATTCCTTAAAATAAATTATAAATATTAAAAATTGTGTTGCTTTATCTACTTAGTTATTTGTTATTTGAATTGATAACAATTTCAATTTATTATTAATAATTTTTCTACTAATTTTTTGTTCTTTTTTTCCAAGTTGTTTGTGTTCCTCTAGACTTGACCTATGGCTTGAGAAACCACCACCCAAGGGCATCTAAGTTGTCAAAGTCACTCAAGAATCGCACCTAGGGGCATCTAAGTCGTCAAAGTCACCCAGGGATCACACCCAAGGGCATCTAAGCTGTCAAAGTCACCTAGGCATCGCACTCGGCCTGCACCACACTAGCCCTAAGCTGAGGTTTGATCGTGGATCTCCTTCCTATCGAGTCCCATCCTCAGCAGGTTGTGCTAATGAGAGTTGAATTTACTAATTTCTTATTGATATTAAGTAAAATTTATATAATTTTTTAAATTAAATTAAATTATTTGTTAAAATTTATTTTACTTTCATCCACTTAAACCAAATTTTGTAAAGAAATAATAAACACCTAAATACTATAGATAAAGTGATTTAATTTTTAAAATAAGTATATAATAATTAATTGAATCTATATTAATTTTTAAGTGTCTAACTATTTTTAATATATATTAATAAAAATTTATGGTTTGAATAAATTTTCTCTTAATTATTGTTGAGTTTATCTCATTGTATTTGCTTATGAATAAAATTATTTAATTATACTAGTAAAATTTCAAACCTCTTAATTAACAATATTTATTAATTTTGAACTTACTAATTAATTGTTTACTAAGGTGCAAATACTTGCATAAATTTTGGTGGGTAGTGATCAATAGGTCTACACAAGGGCTGAAGAACACAAAACGAATGGTGGCTTGTAACTCTTCATAAGTATATTTTTGGTTATAGTGGCACAATGAGGAGTGAATAATATGTGTCATTCTAACATGAGTAACCGGAAAACTCATTGTATAATGATACATTAACCAATGATATTGTAGAAAAATAATTTTAAATACTAGATATTTCCCTTAAAGGTACAAAGATACATTGAAGGTACGAAATATTTCGGAAGATCATTTGGCCAATATTTGGGAAGATTTTTCTTTGATCATTGTGCTTCAAGTAGCAAGTTTGCCTTGTGGTTATGCATATAGTATCATCAATGAATTATCACCAACATGTGTGAATTGTGCATGCAATTGTAGAAATTGTCCCAAATTTAAGGATTGGGAGTGTAGTACCCCAAAAATCTACTACTGCACATTTCAACTATGACCATGTAGGGCCTGCAAATAATAATGCTAATGCTAATGCAATATCAACACTAGAGCATAAGGCTAAAATCCATGCTAATCATGTAACTATTGGGAATAGACTAGAACAACCATGTGATTGTGAGGACATGAATAGGTCTATTTACCATGACTTGGCTTAATGTGGTGACTCCCTTCAAATCATCCTTGTAGAGAGTGTTGTTGCCCTACCATCATCTGAGTCAATTTAGAATTTTCTTCAGTTTTCAATGTATCTAGTCACAATTAATTTATCTGACCTATGTCATGAATTTGAAAATATTCAAGTAAATATTTCTAGGCTAAGAAAAGTCCAAAAGCTGATACTTACAATTTTCTATAGATAAACATAATAGTGAAAGTTTACAAGTTATCCTTGAGCTTGTAGTTTGAAGGCTTGCAGTGTGTGGGGTCTATTTCTACTTATTGTTTGGATTTCAATTGTGAGGTCTATTTCTACTTATTTTCTAGCATGCAGTTTTTGGGGAAATGGTGTAGTTTCTGATGTGGTTTCTTCTGCCATTTTGGAAATTCCATGTTGTTGGTTTGGATGAGAAATGGCTTTTCCATCCTAGTGTGGTGAATCCAGTAATAGAGTTGATCACATCTACAGTTGTGCAAGTGATTATTAAATCTCTCACACTTTTTTTCTATGTTTCTTTTGATATTAAGGGACTCCATCAGAGTAATTATTACGGAGACTAAGAAGAGGAAAATTGTAATCAGACGCAATCTCTATTGTGTTTGCTTTCTCATGAATGTTTTAACATCAAAACAACCCATTACAAAATAGGAAGGTTGTTGTATTTATATTCATATGGTTTTCTTGGCTTTGATGTCCAATTGAAATTTTATTTAGTTTGTGCATGTATAACACCTAAAAATCATATATAAGATGAAGCTAATGTAAATGTGCATTAATATTTTGCATCATGTAAATTTACATTGCTGGTACTTTGGTCACCATAGCTAGTAAAAAACATAGAGGTGGAGTTTAAGGGCATCCCTCAAGGAGTAATAAAGCTTCATTTTGATGTTTTAGATCCAGAATGGGTGACTGTGCTACCAAATACAGATGCAATCATTCTATCCTTTGGCCAATGGTTTCTAATATCAGGTGTCTATATTATGAAATATGAGGTAGTGGGTTGTCACAAGTGTTAAGAAATTAAATCCAAGTAGTTGGGCTTCTATTTTTCCTTCAGACATCTTCTTCAAGATGCACTCAATGGGATCCACTTAATGTTAGGATTCAAATCGATTTCCCTCCTACCATTCTGAAAATGGGCAGTGGGACTCAAGAGGCACATGTAATAGGATAGTTCCCTACAAAAATTATGAGGTAAAGCTCAATGATGTCGAGGAAGAGATGCACAAGATAGTTATGAATGAGTTTAAGTATGGAACATAGGAAGAGGCTCCCATTGGCCCAATCACAAAGCTGGTTGATACATACTATAGTATACAAAAGCTAGATGGGCAACCAGGACAATAAAAGGACTCTAATTTTATATCAAAGAGTATAAGTAATCAACCTATTCCAATTGACTGCATGCATTGGTGATTGCCTTGCCAAATCGATACATAGAATGAACTTTTACTGCTAATGAGCAAGGATATTTAATGATTTCCTTTCGTAAATTGTTTTCCATGCTTCATTGCCTCTATTCTATATGAAATGGTTTTTACCTTAGCATAAGTGCATCATTTATTTTTTCCATAAATAGAAACAGGAGCTAAACTCCAAAGAGCCCATTATTTCATATGCTCATGGAAAGATGCATCTAGGATTATCTTGTTCCTATGAAACATGTTAAATTTCCTATTTAGAAGGTTCAAAGAATTATTATTGCTATGTTTTTGTTGTAATAAGTTATCAACATTAGGAAGACATAAAACAAAGAGCTTTGTATGGATGTTTATGGTGGAAAAGAACTATTGGTAGAATTGTGAGTGTCTTTTTTCACAATGTTCTGCCAAAAACTCAACTTTACAGGCTCTCTTAGTATTGTAATGTCAATTTCTAATTCTGTAGTGTTCTGTATTGTATTTCTACAGTGACGATGGCATGCGTTGAATTGTTACACAATGGCATTACTCGAAATTTTGTTATTTAAAAATTTTTCCAAGCAATTAAATATTAAAAATATTACAAGCATTTCAAGATTTGGAAGAACAAATATTGTGTTAAGGAACAATTTTAATTTAACCCCTTCATATAACCAAATCTACTTGTTAGTAGTATTTGGTTGCTTGGTAAAGTAAGGTCATTGTTAGTTATTTTATCGAGAAAAATAATCTTTATATAATAATCTAGTTTTTCTCTTCTTTATCGATTTAGGGTGTGGGACCACATCTCACTTTTCATAGTATTTCTTCTTTTGTTATTGACATAATATTAGTAGGCACTTGGAATGTTGGTGGAAATGTTCCATCCAATGATTTGGATATTGAGTGCTAGTTAGGTAAACAAGAGCAAGCAGATATGTATGTCCTTGGGTAATTTTCCAGATTGAACTTGCCTTATTTGAATCCCACCATTGATTATTCTATAGTTATGTAGGGTCATTGATATTCATTTTTCCCAGAGAAAAACAATATTTATATAATATATATTTTCTTTTAAATAATATAAAATATTTTCTACAATTTTTCTATTCTTTATCAATTTAGGGTGTTGAGACACAACTCACTTTACATAATATTTCTTCTTTTGTTCTTGGCAGAATACTAGTAAGCACTTCGAATGTTGGTGCAAATGTGCCACCCAATGATTTGGATATTGAGGATTGGGTAGGTAAACAAGAGCAAGTAGGTATATACTTAATACCATAATAACAAGGGAAATAGTTCCAAAGTATCTAGTCCCCACCTCATGTTCAACCGGTTATATAATTTGGAAAGTTTATAGAAGAGTAAGAAAATGCATAAAATTACAATGGAAAGTTTATGTAGTAGATCTCCCCTAAAAATATATAAAAATGGAAATATGCCCAATACTGCAATTAAGCTGAAGATCCAATACAAGAGAGAAATAGATAAACTTCAGATCTTTATTAATATCAAAACCTTTGAGGTGGGGTAACACCATAAAATCACTCCTTAAGGAAGGAGAACACTCCACAAGCCATATGTTTTCCAATACAATAATCCTTGACATCTCTCCATGGGGAGTCTCTACCCTCTATATAGGCTTCATAGATACATTACCATGGGTCATTACTGTTATGAAACCAGCTGAAGAAAAAGATAAAAAAAGATAGATCAACGCCTTAAAATTTAGCCTCTTCAAGGGGGCAACCTCATTTACATTACATAAATGAACAATTCTTGGATGATTCAAATGAAAAAACCTCCTTTCTATATATAGGAGTCTAAGGAGTGACAATATAACTTAGTTGACCTAACAATAATAATATAAAGCCACAAAAATAACAATATAGGGATTCTATGGGGCACAGTAATAACAATAT
>APFE030891013.1:55800-72916 GCA_000404065.3 Pinus taeda
AGCCTAGTGCTGCCATGCATATTTGCACATTTTGTATTACAGCTCTCTTCTTGGACTCATACATAACCCTTCGGATTAAGGGGGGGAATGTTGGACACCTAATCCTCAATGGGTTAGTGTGGTAACCGAATGGACAAATGGAGTCCAAGAGACCTTGGGATGTGAAACCCAACGGTCACATAATGTACTATAAATGTATATCTCTTGTTAATAAAAATTGTACTCTCATGATTTATCATTCATATTGTTCTTGCTCCCATGTGTGTTTAACACAATTTGCTTCTTAATGCAACTGCAAAATCATTCCAAGGATATCATTTTACCATTTTTCTTCAATACTTCCTAAGTTATGGCCTCCCACAAGATGAGGGTTTTCCAAATGAAGAGAAGAAAGTTGGATCTTTGCCACATCATCATCAATCTTTTGAATCTTGCAATAGAATTCAATTTGACTAACCCAATTTTCCAACTTTTCTACATTCACTTCACTATTGTAGATAGGAAATTTGAATTTGACATCAAGATTAAGTAAATGATACTTATGTCCTCTTGGAGGTGTAAGAGGGTTAGTTCTATGAGATGAAGGAGGAAAAGATGGAGGTGAGGATGGAGATGTAGGAGGAGGTGGAGGTTTGCTACCATTACCCCCATTACCTTTTGGTGGATTTTAACTCTTTCCTTGCAACCTTATTGTCCTCTCATTATACAACACTTTCACCATCTCAGACATTTCAAAGAAATCCCTTTTAAAAGCTATCTCCTCCTCAGATATCATATCTTTCCCCTCTCTTTCTTTACGTTCCATCACTTATGAAGTTTGAGGCTTATTCTTTGAGCTAATTTGAGAACTAGGCTCTTAAAGCACTCCTCATATTCTCAACTTAGACCTGGAAATTATTCAAAACACTTGAAAAAATAATCAAATCTTCACAACAACCATGCTTTGATACCCAATTTGATCTATAATTAGTATTTTGAAGGTTTCTTGAAAAGTTTGCAAGCTATTTTATGTCTTGTGGGCAATGGATCAAAATTGCAAATGTACATAAATTTATAAATATAGTTAAGTTTTGTAGATTAGAAATAGATAAAAATAGACCATGACAACATCATCATAAAACAACAATTAGATGATAAAGGTCACCCCTCCTGGGCTATGTCTCTGGGTCCAACTTCAAATGTTGGGCCTTTATATTATATGCTCAAATATGAAATTGCATCAGTTTACATTACTCAAATCACAAAAATAATGCTACTATTGTGTCCAAAACACCCAAAAACCCTTGTGTAGGCTCTTCCTGGGCTCAAAAACACTGAAAAATGACCAATTTAGGCCTCTTCATTCCTTTTTCTATTATATGTCCTACAAAATGGAAAAACTAGTTAACCACGCAATGAATCTCTCCTTTGACATAACTGGCATGTGACAATTTGATGCAGGAGTGACGAAATTTTTGCCAAAAAAGGTGCAAATTTTTGAATGGATAAATGCACCAATAAGGCCTAAGCATCGATTTCTTAGGTTCTCGATATGGTCACATAGTAGGCCATGTGGCCAGGGGCACAATCCAAAGGCAATGCACCCACCAACACTCCAGCCCTAGTCATCATGATTTCCATGTGGTAGTGGGCTAAGGCCACATGCCAACCCCCAACTGTGCAACTGATCTGAAAATGGGGCACTAAAGGCTTCTTGTCAAGCTTACAAGAACCTCTCCCACTTCCAAAGCTTAAATATTCCCAAGACTGTATGATTAACCAATTGTGGAATTGATAATGCTTGAAAATAGTTGTATGCTTGTGTTTGTTTTTAAACTGTTTATGAGCTCTGAGTTGATTTACTTAAACTGATATAAAAACAGATAACAAAAAATGAAGCAGCAAATGCAATGCAGCAACAAGCAATCACACATAACAGCAATATTAATATGGAGTTCACCCAAAACTCTTGGGCTACGTCTCCTTGAGCTCTAGTCAACTCGACTAGGCTCTCTGGGATTATGGCATAAGTCCTTTTACAAGCTCCATGCTCAACTCGACTGGTTTACACAGAACACAGTGGGCTTAGAAGGCCATCTCATCCCTGGCTCTGAAGTTCTCCAGCTTTCTGGATCTGGCTCTAGCTCTAGCTCTCAGCTTTGGCTCTGGCTCTGGCTCTAGCTCTGGCTCTGAACTCTAGCTCTGGCTCTAGCTCTGGCTCTGGCTCTCGCTCTGGCTCTTCGGTTCTGGCTTCTTTGAGCCCTCTCTTAGCCTCTGCATGCATCAATGGATTGCTTGACCTCCAAGCATCCCTTAGCAACCTTCCAGCGGCCTGCAGCAATCTTTGCTGCTATCAATTGGAATTTTTGGTTCACTCGACCTCCAAGTGACTCCCAAAATTTCTCTGCGCTCTTCCTCTTGTTTTGCTTGACCTCCAAGAAAACTCTCGGCCTCTGCGTGCCTTCTTAGCAACCTTCCAGCGACCACCAACAACTTTGTCAATTGGGCCTTCTAGCTCTTTTGAGGCATTCTCCCAGCTCTGCGGCTTCCTTAGCTGTTTCTCTGCATGTCATTACTTCCCTACGGCTCTATGGCTTCTTTGCACATTGTCTGTCTGACTGGCCATCTGGCTCTGCGGCTCTGTGGCTTCAAACTCATCATTTCTGGCAAAAATTCCCACTTGCAGCGTGGCACAGTGATTAGGGGCTATTACAGAGGGATTGGGGCCTTCTTCCAGGCAAAAACCCAAAAATGGAGAAAAATCCAATACACAGAGATTTTTCCGAAATTACACTATCGGGCGTGAATTATGGACTTGAAATTAAATCACCCCTATAACCCTATCGGGTTTGCCACTAGTTGCAATATCGCTATCTCATCATCGCATGGACAAAATTCCAAATACATGGGATAATACAGAAAATTTGATTTCTCGAACTTAAAAAATTATGTAATCGGGCTTATAATCCCCATTGGGTCCAGCCCTTTTCGCTTATCGCAATCGCAATCGCATTAGCCCTGCTATCGGGGATCATCGATCGCCGATCGCCAATTTAATATGGACCGTTGATTTGATCCTCGATCGGACAGTCCAGATCGCATCGCCCGAATGCTGATTTAATCCTAGCTGTTGATCTCATTTCCAATCTGATGGCTGAGATCGCACGCCGCCAATCGGCAATCGCATGTCGCATATGGTATCGACCCCTTTTATATCGTTGTGATATGATGTTGCGATGCGATATATCACAATCGCATGTCACATAGTTCCGAGGTTCCTTCCCTTATCTCATATCATCACCAACGCCGATTCGCCCAGACCGATATCGGTGATCGCAATGTCGCATCGGCCGGGGGTCCTTTCCTTATATTATTTGCATATGTCTGCCTCCGATATGTTGGGGATCAGTAATTGGGGTCTCTTCCACCTCCACTTTAAGTCCACCTCTTGGACCACTCTGATGTGATTTTCCTTTATAAAGCCTTTTAGGCCATTTTTTTGAAGATTTTGCCTCCTTTTCAAAGGACAAAGGAAAACTTCTTTCTGCGATAACTTCTGTATCCGAAGTCCATTTTAGCCCATTCAAGTTACAGTAGATTCAAAATGAAAAGATCTACGCAATGGGACTATTTCCAGGAGCATCCTTGGACTTTTATTTTCCTCTATGAGGAACACTTTAGACTTAGAAGTCTATCCAAGATCCATTTTGGATCAGCAACCACGCCCATCATTACATGTGTTATAACGAGACTGGGGGTTGGGCCTCCTACTCAATTTCAAATTCAAACTTAGTTGTTAGTTATATTGCTACGCCATGTGGCTTGTGGGTAGGCCATGCGCCCACCCTCTTCACCTAACTACTCAGTCGTATGGGTGTCGCATAACTAGGTGTTGGGTTCGCGTGCCTTGCCCCCCTCCCCGAATGTGCCAACAATTCAAATTCAAACATAATATGCACGGATATATTTAATAAAAAATATGGTTTGTGCAACGACTCAGTGATTGGTTTATAACTAATAGATTGTGGGTTTGAATCCAGCGGAGGCCTTCCAATTGACCCATTAAAATTTTGGCACGAATCCTAAGGGCCATGTGGCACCCTTTCATTGAGCCACATGGAGCCTCTCGATTGGTCAACTACAAAACACAATAACCAATCACAACTTGCCAACTTGACCTGTATGAGCAAGCCATGTGTCAATATGTGATTGGTCCACATGTTTGCCATACAACCTAATCAACTTATTGACATCATCTCCACGTCACTATATGACCTACCCAGTAAACCTTGTAAGTTGACCTTTTTGTTGTTTGTGAAAAAATTCAGAACATAATAACTTTCTCATACAATGTTTGATTGAGTTGATTCAAGCATCATTGGAATTAGAATGATGAGCACTATGATTTGTCACTAGTTTCGGGAGATTTTCAGCACTTTGAATTTTGAGCATATTTTTTATCCCATGGATCAACCCATTGCACTCATAAATATAAATCAAGTTCAAAATATCCTACCAAAACCAAGAATAACATTCAAAAACGTTTTCAACAAATTATTAAATCCTTACCAGCAGCATAAGCAATTTTTTTCTTTTGGTAATGTCCACCTTAGTTAATTTACATAGTGATTATACTGCATACACCGACAAAATTCTCTAAGCCAAAAAATCATTTGCAATGAGGTTAGAGATCTCTACATACCATGCATTTGTAGTAATAATCCTATCTTTAAGAACCCTAATAGCACAAACTACCTTCAAAGTTTCTACAATTCTTGAACCAATACTTCTTGAGAAATTTGGGAGATGGATGAGAAATGGTTAGGTGTTAGAAGTAGGGAGAAGGGTAAAATGAGAAGCATACGAGAAGTTGCATAACAAATTTTCCTTCATCCCTAAAAAATTAAAATAACTAAAAGAAAAGTTACATCATAATTTGTTTATATGTTAGCACTTACTAAGATGATTGTGAAGATCAAATCTGAATTGTACAGGGAAGAAATCATTGGAACCTAGGCTATAATTTGAAGAAAGTTGGGCTGATGGAATTGAATTTCAATGTTGATAGAGATATGTTGATAATGTCCTAAACTAAAAGGAGTGAAGATATAGACACACTCACTGAAACCAAACTAAAATAAGAGAATTATAAGTTGATATTAGAGAGTGGATCCCTTCTTTTCCTTAACATGCTATTAGGAACTGATATTAGAGCCACGGAACATAAACCCACATATAGCACAATTATATCTATGTGAATAAATGTTGTTGAGGTTGAACATAGAAAGAAATCATTGGATTATCGACCATTGATGAATGTCATTAACCAACATGAGACAAATCACCATTAATGCCAATGAGTGTTAAGGTGCAATATTGCATTCTGACAGCTACGAATGGATGTGTTGAAGTTAGGTTACCTGTAGGATCTCGTAATCTAGAGACATTGAGGTATTCCCTTGTTGTCAACATGGAATTTTTCCATTGATGTCTACAAACTCCAAGGCAATTAAAGATATCTTTGATCTTAGTCCCACATCAACCAACTCGAGCATAAAACCAAGTAGATTTTGAAGGACCAATGGGACCATCATGAACTTATAGAGTTTATTGTGGACCTTGCCTTCGAGGAGACCTAGTTTTCAAGAAATATCCATGTATTGTTGTGTCGGTTGCCTGGTTTTCACAACTAGAATTTTTTTATATTTACTATTTTATTCATTTATTCACTATACTATCCTATCCTACTTGAAAAAAAGAACATTATTATTTAAGTATGGGATTACTTCCAATGAATCCATGTGTGTAACAAGATAACATATATATTCTTACTCATATTTAAGAAAATACTTCATATGCTAGCAAAAATATCATAATCAAATCTTTAATCTAATCCAATATACTCCAATCTAATGTTGGAAACCATTGCTATAAATTGACAAGTAAATGACATGTTCAAGAAGGAAAATGAATGTGAATAACACAAGATGAAACAAAAGACCATCTTGCTAGTTCTTGTCACAAATCCCCTACCACAACCTCAGAATAAAATCTTTCATTGCTCCGAGCTAAGCGTTCATGCATTCAATAATATGTTAGATCTAAGAAAATAGAGGATTCTATTTTTGGTGGTTAGTTTCTCAAAAGAAAATGTTGAAATTTGCAAAACATTAGAACATAAACAAACATAACAACAATAGATATAATCTAAAGAACAAGAACTAAACTAGCAAAATGAAAGGAAAATCGTTATCTAGGATTGAGGGGCCCTTCATAACTTGACTACCATTTCCAAGAGCAATAAATTCAGACTACAATGATGCACCAAACTTAAAAAAACAACTTGTATTGATGAAAAATCAACTATGTTTTACAAGAAGGGAAACACTTAACCTACTACCATAATCTTCCTATCCGCTACCTATCCTAACCCATTACATGAGTGAATGAAGAACAACCCTAGATTTGTTTTCAATCTAATTATTTGTACAAAGAAGAGTATTGGGCGTATCAAAAGCAATCCCCCAATCTCATATTTTCCTAGCTATGGATACATTCAAGATAGAAAATGGTGATTTAGAAGACAAGATTTGATGATTTTTCTCCACAAAATACAAATACATTTTAACAAATGATTTCTATACATCAGAAAACGACTAAGATTCATTCCCTTTGTTGTTTGGATGATTGGTTCAACATCTTCCTCAAATATACAATTATTTGGAAATTTGGGCAAATTGTGTAGTTTGGGTAGATTGGTGTCAAAGAGCTATATCTTCCAAACCGTGATGATTTTATTGAAATCATATAAGAATTAACCAAATTTCTATAATGGGAAAAAAACCCATGTCTTGAAGTTTGTGTATTCACCTCCATTGCCTCGAGCATCATGCCTAAAGTTGGAATTTTGCAAAGTTTGACCTGTAACAATGATTTAGAGCTAGTGTCTGACATGTGTGACCTAGATGCGATATGAACACTCTTGAATTTATTTTACGCTCTAGGCTATAAAACCCATGTGGCATAATTTGTTCTAGAAGGGAGTAAATGTGTCAATCACGATTAGGTGCCAAAATTGCACCACTGGTACCGAAACTGAGCTAAACAATTCATGATTAGTAAAAATAACTTAAAACTCAATTAATATATCAAAGACAGGAATTAATCAAAATAAACAAATTTTACGTCGTTATGCATGTCAAAAGGGTTTAGGTTCAAAGGGGTGTAAATATGTAGAATAAGAGGGCAATATGGGGTTATATGTATAGAAATTGAGTGGTAAAAAGGTCGAACGAGGTAATGAAAAATATTTCAAAATGGAAGCCCAAGAAATAACACTTACACCTAGAAGTGATTTTGAATAATTGTTGGAAACATCACTAGTTTCTTTAAGATGTGCCTTAGTACCCCTAATTATAACCCTCTTTTGAAACCTTTGATAGTTTTCTTTTGGTGGCCTCATTCCTCATTATTGAAAATTTTTGGAAGGCCTAGTTATTATTGAGTGGAAGGATATTAATTATTTTAGGATTTCTTACGTGAACTCCTCATTGAAATTTGGTTTGTTTCACACATTAGGCATCATTAAAGTTATCAAACCTTTGTTTTTTCTTTATTTTATGTGTTGATACATTGGTTTGAATAATTGAGACCCCCATCACCATCTATCCATTTCAGTGAGCACCATATGGGACCATTTTATACCACGACGCTCTCGTCGCCTTCAAGGCCTCCCACCTTTGGTAGAAAGAGCGACAAGACTTGTTGTTTCACTTACTCAACCTTTCCCTCAAAGATCACCTATTTATCCAACTTTGTTAGGCTCATCAATCCTTGGCACCAATTTTTTAAGTACCATTTTACCTCAAAGTATCACTCAAACCCGCACACACCATGAAGCTATGAACAATCCCATAGCTCACAATGCAACATGGCTTTCTATGCCCACTAAATTACCTTCAAAATCCCTAATTTTGAAGGGAAGCCTAGGGAAGACCCCGCCAACCATGTTATGAATTTTGGTGTTCCTTGAATAATATCATTGATTACTTAATTCAATTGAGGCTCTTTTAAAGCATGCTCACTAGCCTCTGGGCTAAGTGGTACATCAATGAGAAGGTTGGGTCCCACAACACATTTGAATCCATAGCTAAGAAATTTCTCACCTTCTTCCAACGCACTATTCATCATGACATGGGATTGGAGTTACTATCTAAGTTTCAACAATATTCCTGCACCCACATTGCGGACCACTTCCATAAGTGGCATAGGCAATGCAATATATGCAAGATGAAAATCCCCAAAGAGATTCTTTTATAATTCTTCCTCAAGCCCCTCTTTCCAGTTATAACAAAGGATGTTGTAACCACCATGTGTTAGGATGAGGAAGCAACCATTTCTAAGGCTCGACAGTTCGACTTGATTTAGGCACAATTAGGGTACCTTTATATGGTCCATTACCCAATACAACCCCTCACATGTGAATCAACTTCCCTACAACAAGAACTCATTGGACCACATCCCACATTTCTGAATATGGGTGGGATGCCACTTGCTCCCCCCACACATCGATAGGATATTATCATAATCCTTTTGATGTAGTTAATGTTCCTCCTATTTAGGGAACAACTTATTCCACCCCATTTAACTATATTGGTGTTCCAACATCCCAACCCTCCTATTGATATCCTGCACAAGAAAACCCCTATTTCCCTTTTCTGGAACCCCCACAATCTAATCGCATAAATCTTGAATTTTTTCCAACCATCTTTTGTGCAACAATAATATGCCTTTGCGCAACTAAACATAACCAATCCCCCTTCCCATTAAAACAATGGGAAGAAAAAAGGAAAGAACAATTTAAGGGAAACCAAACAAAAGGAGGCAACCCTCAACAACAAAACACACAAGGTTGGGGCAATTAGCTCAATAGAAACCAAAATCCTCACGAAACCAAGCCTACAACAACTCATAGAAATAAGATAAGAATAATTGTCTATGGACTAATTACCCTTGTGTTATATGGGGAGTATGTACATTATACTTATCAGTGTCCCTAGATTGTCGAGTTCAAATACATAAAGGAGGCTATGGGCAAGCACAATGGTAGGGTGGAGCCACCCAACAACCTATGGTATTATAGACACCCTTCCCTCAAGAAGAGGTTGTTGCGACCCAACAAGAGGTAGGAGCTCCTCACTTTAACAACATTGCGACAAAAAGCGCTTAGGATGTTACTGATCAGGAGATTTACATGATTGTGACTGATGTCATACTACAAGCATGTTGTTGAGTCTATGGTCCTCCTCCAGATCATAATCCCTCTTCAATAGAGATGATACTATCTACCTCTATTTCCCACTGAATGATCCCACATCCACTCAACAATCCAAATTTGACATTGACCAAAGGATTGTTGAGATGTTCATCCCAAATTGCTAAGGTGACATACAACAACAACATCATCAATGGCCTTGTAATTTCTAGAATAAAATAGCTTTCATATTTTTTCTAAAAAAATTGTGAATTTAATATTATAACTTTAAAAAAACTATCCATGCACAAAAACAATGCATTGTCTATAACTGTGTAAATATTTTAAAGGAAATTTCATCATTTATTTACTCAAAACCTGAACATATGTGTTATATTTTCAAGAAAAATAGTATACCATATTAAAAAATAATTTCACATGGTCACATAGAAATTCTATAAAGGAAGATTATATACTCAAAAAGCTAATTCATTTTTTTACATTTCATATTTTTACACTATATTTGAATTCATTGTGAAACACCTCAAATCATTCTCACAAATTAAGAAAATTTTTGTTTTTCTATGTTTGCATTGCCACTAACTAGTTATGAGAAACCGCCATTAACTTGCACTTACATTTTCCTAATACTTCTTATATATCAATGCAATAATGCCCATAAAAAATTATAATATAATATTTGTATCATTTTCCCAATAATTTGTTTTAAAGCTTAATTGAAAAACCTCAAAAAAAATCATTATATACATAGTAATTTATTAACTTAATTATTCTATATTTTTTATTGTTTTTCTTAAACTTTATTAATTTTTAAATATTTAAAAATAAATACCAATCTAATTTCAATTTTCAAAATTTTAAAAATATAATCAATATCTAAAAATTTAAATTATAAATCATGTGTAACTTTAATAAAAGAACAAAATTTAAAAATTATAAACCATTTTTTAATTTTTAAGAAATATATGTAAGCATTTTACATAACGTCTGAAGGTAGCTTAACAGCCTCTACAGTGGCCAACTAGAGCTCGTTGGTGTCCATGCAACCAACCAGGTACCGGCTTTTGGTTATATACGAGAATGCCACCCGCTCAGGGTCGGTTTCCCTCATAGGCTCATAGGCTGGGCTCTCTACGTGTCCCTATCCAGGAAGGCTATCAGCATGACTGCTTAATACACTTGTCCTCATTCAAGCAAACATTTTCCACTATATAGCTGGCACTTCTCTCTATCTCACAGTTTCCATCCCCCTGCGCTCTGGCGCAGGGCCGTTTTCCTCCATCCATTTTAGCATTTATCCTTTGCAGTTTTTTCTCTGTGTTTATTATCTTAACGGTTTCTTTTCAACCTTTTTTCCCCGGAGTTCTGGTTCGGTTTCTGTAGCTGGAGGTTTTGCTCCTCTCTTTCCTTAATGCGTCGCTCCTGCTCGCCGCGGTCACATTTGCCAGGTTTTTATCTTCTCTCCCTGCTCACAGCTTTAAGATGGTTTTTCCTATCAGTCCCTAGTTAAAGGTCCTATCATTTTTTTAAGCTAAAAGGTCTGCAAGATGTTTACTTCTCGGCCATCACTGTAATGTGATAAGTTACAATCCCGGAACGACGCTGTTTCGTTTTTTCTGTAGAATTCTAAATGTCCTCCTTATGATGATCCCGGTTTTCCTTATGATTATGGTTATCGGAAGGTTTTTATAAAAGCGGTTGCATTTTTATTTGAATTGGACTGCCATTGTGGTTTATCCTCACTGAAGACAGATACTCATGAACCTCAGTGGCGTAGACAGGAATCATGTGGCTAGAATTTTTGAACAAGATAAAATCTTATGTTTATGTGTATAGCCCATGTTCTGATGCTAGAAACAGGCTAGGAAGCTGGTGGTGCACTCTCCATGTTTACTGCTGCTGTATAGATTGCCAAGGCCAACCGTCGGAACTATCCCCAGATTCTGGCGATCATCCATTCTGAATCCATCAAAGCAATTTTGAATTTTCTCTGGTAACTATCTTCGATATTATCACTAGGCTGCATTAATGGATTGCTTCTTTTTCTCAGGCCACCTCTCCATGTCTCGACTCATAGTCAAATCGACGGCGGGTTTTTTTTCATTTTCAGCTTCTCACAACAGATGAACAGTTCAAAAGCATCCTTGGGTTCTGGGGGTCTTATCTTCTGTCTCCTTACAAACATCACGTCAGCTTGCCTTTCATAACCAGGAAATAATTTTCTATAGCCTTCAGCTCCTTTTGCTTTGATCATTCCAAGAAAAGGTTTCCATTTCCAGTGCTTTCTGTCAAATCTCTGTCAGTAGATCCTTCCATCCGGGCACTTTTATGCCAGTCACAATCTTCTGAGGAATCGATTTCTTTGTCAGGTAAGAGATCTAGTTTTCTTCTCTCTGTCAGGGGGATCTGACTATGGATGAATCGGACTCGCCTACCACCTTGGCATTTATTAATGCTGCCATGGAGGCCGAACGGGCCCACGACCCAAATTCCACTTGGCATGCCACGGTGGCATCCATGATTCCAAAGTATCCCTAGCTGGACCCTGAGCTGTCTCCCTCCTCTTTCTCAAAAAGCATTCATTCTGCGGGGAAACATCAAGCAACATGGAAGAAAAATAAAAAAGTGGTGCTCCCGGTTAAACCTGGTCCTCCTCCCAAAGCCATTCATATTAATGGGGCTGTATTGACTGAGCGTATCGACAGTCTCCAAAAATTTGCATTAATTGGGAAATGGTATTTCCCGTATATGGAGGAGGGTGATATGAGGAAATGGCTGGCCGAAAAATGGATCCCCATCATTGGTTATGTCCCGGTTATTTCGCGTCTCATGAAGGAATGGTTTTCCTTCCATTTCCTCAAAACTGAGGATGTGGATTCCATCCTCAAGCGTCCATGGGTCTGTGGTAGAAGCTTCCTCTCCCTGTCGAGATGGTACTTGGGTTTCGACCCCCTGAAGAACACACCAACAAACAGCATGATTTGGGTCAAGCTCCCAAATCTACCTCTCGAACTATGGTCCACAGAAACTCTATCTGACATCGGAAACTCTATCGGAAAATTTGTTTATGTTGATCCATGGTGTCGAGGGGAGCGAGATAAAAGAGTTGCCTGGATATTAATAGAGAAACAATATAAGGGTCACTATCCGGAATATGTTGAGATCTCCTGGAATGGGATAAAAATCTTTCAGAGGCTTGATTTCTGGGGAATCCCATTCCGCTGTTCCAGATGCCATAAAACGGGACATTTAATAAAAAACTGCTGCTTCCGCAAATTCCGAAGATCTAGGAAGCCTTTTTTTACTGAAAAGAGAAGGATGGCCTCGGAATCTTTGCAGGAGAACGTTAATATTTCAGATAGCTACATTAAAAGATCTCCTGGATGTATAAACCCATCTCCCATGTCGGACCCAGGTTTTGGCTCTCCTATCCAGGAGCCCCATGAAGAGAACGTGACTCCCTCTCCCCCAGCTATGAGCTTGGAAGCCTTTGCAGTGGGCTCCCATACCATTCACATCCCATCATCATCCCCGGACCTCCATCCGCCTCGCCACCTTGGCATCCTCCTGAAAGGAAAGGAGCAAATCCCCTCCCCCACTCCTTTTAATTCTCCCTCGGAATCCCCAAAAAATACCATGGACAGTGACCTCGATCTGCTCCTGCATAGAAGCTCTCTGGAACTAGAGCCGCTCACTATCCACAAACCATCCTTTCCATCCATTAGTCCCACATCTGCCAAGAATATAACAGTAAGGAAAAAAGGAAAAGGAAGCTCAAGGCATTTCAGAGGTCGAACAATTGCCTATGATCTTGGCATCACCAATCTGTCCTTAATTGAAATCCCGGTTATGGAATCGGAAATATCACGACCTCTTAGAGCAAGTTTGGTCGGTGAATCTTCAAAATGACTTTTCTCATTTCAATGAACATTCGGGGATTGGGCGCTGGTCCAAAATTCATTGCTCTCAAACATTTCTTCAGAACAGCAAAGCCAAAAATAATTTTTGTACAGGAAACAATGCACTCAAGTAAGGACGCGATTGACTATTTCAGAAGGATGTTCCCGTCATGGTTTATGGTTGCAACTGGGGCGAACGGACTGTCTGGGGGTTTAGCAGTTATGTGGGATCCCATTTGGGTAAAAGCGATAGCCTTCAAATGCTGTGCGGGGATTCTCATTTGAGCATCCTATAGAGGAAATGCTTTAAAGATAAATCTTTTAAATATTTATGGTCCTTGCAAAAACAGGCGTCCCTTTTGGGAAAAGCTTCTGGCAACAGAAATTCTCGATTTGGAATCATTGATTATAGCGGGTGATTTAAATGTGATTTTGAGCGCTAACGAATGTTGGGGTTCATGCAGGAAAAATGACAAAATGTCCGACTGGCTAAGAACAGAATTTATCAGAAGAAACCTAGTGGACGTTGTTCCGGAACAGATGTCTCCGACATGGGACAATGGCAGGTTTGGTCAGGCCTATATAGCCAAGAGAATTGACCGTTTTATCATCAATGCAGGAATCATCGAAAAGTGGGGTATGCCCATCTCTTCAATAGCAAACGAATTCTCCTCGGACCACAGGCCAATTCTTCTAGAATGGAGGGACTTGGCCATCAAGAAGGGATACTTATTCAAATTTAATAGAGCCTTTCTGAACGACCCCTCTTTCAACAAATCCATTTCCAGCAAGTGGACGGCCTTGCAGGAATCTAACATGGCTATGTTTTCCACTTTCCGGGAAAAAATTCAAGCTCTGAGATTTTCTGCAAAGGAATGGCAGATTCAGAAGTTGAAAAAGGATAAACATGAGCTCTCTTCCATCCAGCTTGAATTGGAATTTCTCATCTCAAATTCCTCCTGGTGCTCCATGTCTTTCGAAAAAAAGAACAAAATCAGGACGCTCATCATGAGGAAGAAAGAACTGCTGCACAAAGAGGAGTTAACCTGGCGTTTAAAAAGCAGAGCGCTTTGGCTCAAAGAGGGTGACCAAAATACAAAGTTTTTTCACTCCTTCGCAAATGCCAGACGGAAGTTGAACTCTATCTGGACGATTCGGGATGGTGGGGGCAATTTTCTTTACTCACAGGAAGATATGGCAAAAGAAGCTACCATTTTTTTCCAAAATCAGTACAAAAGAGGTCAAAGCAGTTTCCAAGATATGTTCTGGGCGGCGGAGTTAGTCCCTGTTATGTTTGATGCAGATGCATATGAGGATTTCGTTAAGCCTGTCACTGAGGAAGAGCTTCTTTCCGCTATGAAATCCTTCAAAAAGGATAGAAGTCCGGGGCCTGACGGATGGCCCATCGAATTTTTTATTCATTTCTATGACTTGTTTAAGTCGGACCTCTTGCGCATGGTAGAAGCATCCCGTATGTCGGGGAATATCCACAGTGCTTTAACCTCCACTTTCATCGCTTTGATTCCCAAGAAGCAAGGATCTGCCTCTCTCCATGATTATCGCCCTATTTCTTTATGTAACTCTTTGTTCAAGATCATATCAAAAATCATAGCGGAAAGACTAAAGCCCACGTTAAATCAATTCATCTCCAGGAACCAGCATGCTTTCTTAAAAGACCGAAACATCTGGGATGCTGTTGCAATGACCCAAGAATGTTTATTTTCCATGGCGACGAACAATACAGAGGCGGCAATCTACAAGATCGATCTAAAAAAGGCATATGATTGTGTGGACTGGAGCTTTCTTCGAATTTTGCTGGCAAAAATTGGTCTCAGATCCAAAGGTATTGAATGGGTAATGGCCTGTGTAGAAAATGTGCACTTCTCTGTTATCATTAATGGAATTCCATCCTCCTTTTTCAAAGCCGAGAGGGGGCTTCGCCAGGGATGCCCTCTCTCCCCACTGCTGTTCATCCTAGTCATGAACACCCTCAACTTACAGATTAATAGGGCGGTTGCGGATAAGGAATGCCGTCCAGTAAAAATTTGCAAAGACATCTATCTTTCCCATAATTTGTTTGTAGATGATATCCTCATTTCGCTATGTTATGCAAAAAATCCTGGATCTGCATTTTCAACATCTTGCAAAAATTTCAATCAGCATCAGGTATCCTTATTAACAAGGATAAATCAAAATTGTTCCACACAAACTCCAATGAAGACCTCATTTTATGGATAGCATCCCTGCTTGGCATCGCACAGGAATCGATTGACAATGGTATAAAATACCTAGGTTTCAATTTGAAAGCAAAAGGCTATCGAAAACAGGACTGGTCTTGGCTCATTGATCGTTTTTACTACATGATATCGGGATGGGAACGGAGATTTCTTTCACTTGCGGGAAGATTTATTCTGGTACAGGCTGTGCTGTCCCAACTGGCAGTCTATTGGGCCCACCTTTACTTTCTTCCAATCTCCATAACAAAAAAAATGTGCTCCCTTGCTGCTAATTTTTTATGGGGTGGAAAATCCATTCAATCAAAAATCCATCTCGTCAAGATGGAAGATATTACAAGATCCCGGAAAGAAGGAGGCTGGGGCTTATTAGACCTGAAAGTTTTTGGAAAAGCCCTAATATGCAAATCTCTACATAGAGGAATTTTTGGGAATGGCCCATGGAGCAAGCTCATAAACAGGAAATACCTAAAGGGAAAAGGAATTGTATTCTGGTACAGGAGAAACTCCTTGGGAAAAAGGAGAGGCTCAGCTATCTGGATGGGTTTCAGGAAGCTACAGCATTTCTTTATGGAAAATCTGCGATGGAATATCTTCTCTGGGACCAGCATCCACATTGGTTTTGACCGATTATTACATGGCCCATCCACCTTCTTCCCTCTCCCTCTGGCCCACTTCCTCCATTCAAAAGGTATTTTTACCTGGAACAAGCTGATTAAATCTTGGTCACACACGTCCCCTGTCTGGAACGAAGCTACTGACCTTCACCTTCCTCCATCCCTCTCTCCTCTATGGTCTTCTTTTGTCCAAGGCCTCTCGAATATGGCTATTAAACGCGCTGCTTCCAAGGATTCATTGGTTTGGGCCCTCCCTTCCAAACCCCTTCCCATCTCTGTTAAAAATATTTATGCTGCTTTGACAAACCATCCTGCTTTCTCCTCCCACATGATCTTTCCGCCCCCCCTTTGGAAAGTCTCTTGCCCGCTCAAAATGGTCCTCTTTTTGTGGCTTGTTTTCTGCAACAAGAATCTGACTTGGGAAGTGCTACAGAGGAAGGGTTGGTCGGGCCCGGGGCGCTGTTCTTTGTGCCTTTTGGACTCAGAATCAAATCTGCATTTGTTCTTTCAATGTCCTATAACAACGTCCATCTGGTATGACCTCTCCTTGTCCTTTGGATTTCCTCATCTTTCTTTTTCTTCTGTACAGGATGGAATCAGATGGTGGAGCTGCCAATCTGTGTTGTGGCGGTCCCTTTTCGCTCACTCTTGCTGGCTCATTTGGAAGTGGAGAAATGCTTCCATTTTTCAGGATACTAGGAGGCCGGTGTCTGCTCTTCTGAGCATTATTAAAGCTACTCATGTTTCCTGAGCTATCGGCATCCTGAATCTTTTTGCCATTTTCAGCTACATCTTTCGGGACTGGCTTTAGATTTTAGGTTTCTGTATCTGGTTTTTTATCTGTTCTTTTCCATGACTGAGTATCTGGAACCCTGTGGTTTCGGGGGTTTTTATTCTTCTGAAGAATATTCGGAACTATGTTTGTATATGGACTTTATGCTGTTTATGGGGATGGTTTCAGGGCACGGGCTAACATGCCCTCTTCATGGCCGGGGTCATATTTCTGCTTGGCTTGTAAAATTTTGCCTTTATGTCATCGCTTCACGGAAGCTGATCTTATATTCCCTTAATATATAACATCAAAGATTTTTTCATCTGAAAAAAAAAAAAAAA